>CM057456.1:442677500-442955000 GCA_016271365.2 Neoceratodus forsteri | reverse complement strand
CAACTATCACAATATTTTCCAATGATGCTAATTTATCATTATGAATAAAACTAATATCACGATTACCATGCAGCAGGGTACACCGCGATAACCTCAACATTCTCAAGCCCACAGCTCAGGCAGCATGCTTGTATCCGAGTGTAACATTCTCCAATCAGACTTTTATTCTTTTTGCTGAAGTCAGAAATGCTACTAATGAATGTGATAAAATCAGTGTATCACAAACATTTTTACATGCACTCTCTCACTCTCCAACACCTTTTATGGATGTTTTGCATTAGAAACTTACAATGCATATGAAAATAATTTTTGCATATATCTATGCCATGCAGCCTGGTAGCAGACTGACCTCTGTATAATATGCTTTTTGGTGCCTTCGTCAGAATGTCCTTAATTTGCTGTAAAGCTGATTGTCCTAACCAGGGCCACCCTGTAAATAAGCACTGTTCAACTGGTAAAAAAATAACTACAAACACAAATTATCCAACAAATCTGACTGCCAGTGTTTCTGTTAACCCACGGCCTCTGACAGCCGTTCTTGCACCCGTCAAACACTACCCTCTCTCACTCCCACCCTCCTGTTCCACAACTGCCCACCTCCCACCACCTACTACCTCCCCTTGACAAAGCCTCACCTTGGCTGCTAAAACTGCATTTCTGCAGACTGTGAGCGCCCCGTCTGAACTGCAACATGATTGTTAAACACTGTACCACACTTAATTAGTGCTGCATTAATATGTTTCTCCGCAAGTGTGGTCCTGTTCCTCCTCACTTGCAGTATCCTGCTTAACGCTGTAACTGCACACTAATACCACTTGTTAGTTGATGTCTTTCTGTTCTGCAGTGTTTCATCACCTGTAAATGTCTTATATTCCTTGTTGACTTGGAGCCTTTGTAAATGAGCCCCCGGCTCAAAAGTATTAATCTAAATTTGAAATACATAAATAAATCATATTACTCAAAATGTATTATTGTGACATCCCTATAGTTGGCATGGAAAAACAGCCTGTCCATAGAAGAGCACTGCATACTTTAAGGCTCCACATTTAACTGGGTTAAACCAGAAGGGCTACCAGTGCAGATAAACAGCTTGTCCAAGGCAGGAGAACACAACCACTTGTTTGTGTGTGTGTGTGTGTGTGTGTGTGTGTGTGTCCTTCTGGCAAGTAGACTGCACAGAGCAGTTGACCGCTCCCTATAACCTGGCTAACTTCAATCAATCAATCAAAATCTTTATTTATTCAGGCGAACATCATTGAGCAAAGCTCATTTACAAGATGGACCTGAGTGGTCATACAAATGAGGATACAAATATTATTACATAGACAAGAATAGAATAAATAGCAATACAATGGCATGAAATGATTATATACAACAATTTACATATATACAAGTAACAATAGAACCATTTAGCCTGTAGGAAAAAAGAGGACAAAGGGTATAGCAGTCCTAAAATATAAGTTATATGGTCTAACTAGTTTTTATGAGAATATAATAGGTGATTCGGAAGAAAGAAATTGAGTTAACCTGACTGGGTTGACTGAATAAAAAAGAAAACAAGTGCTCTCTCTGCAATTCTCAGTGCAGACACTGCTGCTCTCTCAGCCAGATTAATACAGATTTCAGTTTGATCTGATTGGCTTGCACAGCCAACCCTCTTGACACCTAAAGAGGTTCAAGGGCAGGGACCAAAAAAGGACCTAATGTGAAGGAAACGCACTACATCCGTTATCAACGGCGGTGTAATAGTAAAGCAGACTCTGTAACTTGTTTACTGCTGTGCAAGTAGCCCTGTTTCCTACCAGCACAACTAGACTCGTCTCGTATGACATCAACAGTGGAACTAATAACAGTAGCTGAACATCGAAACCCTTTCTGTTGCCAGAAGGGCCCCGCCTGACAGAAGCAAGTTGGGCACTACGATGTGCCTGTCGATTATCACGATTCTGGGAAATGGTGGTATTTCTACTGCATCATTTGGGAGTTCTCCAACTTGTTCAATTTGTCTCACAGACAGGAGTTTAAAACACTCACAGAAAACAGCTGTTAACAGCGGTATAGGAAACATGGCGCACAAAATCATCCTGGTGAAGGACCCGAGAAGTGTATGGCAGTCATGTATGACAGAGATAAAAAAGAGATGTAGGTGCTGCTGTCCAAGACAGTGTGAGAATCAGTCAACAAGTACACAGTACCAGTGCTGCTATGCAACAAGAACAGTATATGAAATCTTGTGTAGCAAACTGTACTGCCAGTCATTTCTTGAGTTAAAGGTCTCTGCTGGTTTGTTTGTTGCCTAGAAGTAAAATAATCTGTAGCAGTTAAGCTCACAAAGTGAAGAAGCCTGATGCTATGCCTGTTTGTTTTGGTTATCTCTCTTTAGCTTCAGGGATTGTATTGCATTTCTTCTACCAATCTGCCAGTCAGGCACCATCAAAACCAAAGCTCTAAACTGCAGCAGTGAACGGGGCAAACAATTAAAAAAAGTGTTCTTTTTATAAATGTCATTTTCATTTTACAGTTGATTTACTCAGGGTAGCCCAACTGAGAAGCAACAAAGTGACTTGCTCCAGGTCACCCAAAGAACTGGTGTCCATGGTGGGATTCAAGCTGGAGACGCAACAGTTCACTGCCCTTTGCTTTACCCACTGGACTGCAGTGCCTTTTAATGTCACAACTTTCCTTTATGACTGTCAAGTTCACCATGCAATCTGCAATGTTTAAGTTTAAAGTGGTGGGTGGGGCAAAAGTAGCACCAAAGCTTCATTTAAATGATAATAATATTACTCTGAACTACTATATGCTTATGCATGTTTTGGTCATCTATGACCTTTGCTGTATTCTTTCAAGGTTTATATTGACTGTTAAAGGATGTGCACCTGGTAAAATGCTTTACAACGGATCAATATGTTTGTTGTGTTGCTATCTGTATGTTCAATATTTCAATAAAAAGATCATGAGGCAGGATCTGTTTGGATAAAGCAATCTGACTGGTTAGAAAAGATTCTAAAGATTACACGGTCAGCAAGGAAACCCTTACCTGTAACCTCATTAACATCAAAAGAAAGTAAAAATGCTTTTTAAAAACAAATGCTGTAAATGAATTTCAATAACAGCATTAGGGCACTTCAGGAGTTGTTTAACTGTAAGTTTCTCACTCTCTAGTATCATAAAGCACTCAGCTTCACCTTGTACCTTATTAAATCCTGGGGGGGGGGTGACTCAGTATAAACCAAGAGCACCTGGTTGCACCTTTAAGCTTGAACAGTCATCAAAACTGAAGGCTTTCACTCCTGTGACTGCAGTCCAGTTCCCTATATTTCTCCAGTCCCTGGGTAGCCACTGCGAATCGAATGGTGCAGGGTCGGTGCTGTATAGAGGGCTGCCAGCCTCAAACGTACAACAGATCCAAAGAATGCAGCACTCAGAGGCAAAGTAAACACTCTGTGCATACTTTGCGTCCAAGTGCTGTATTCTTTGGATCCCCTAAATTCTTCCCAAATCTGCACCTGTGCCTGAAGGCTAATAAGGAGTCATTTAAAAGTTGCAGAAGCCAAAAGTTGAAACGTGGCCTATAAAAATAATATCTAAACGGTGTCTCTAAAAGCTAGTTCTAGCTTCAAGTGATCCATGGGTCCTGTCAACTCAGTATGTTGTCTGATTCTCATGGAGGGATTTTATGAACCCGCCATCATGACTTCATTTTAAACCCAGCATGTCATTGTTTGACTGTCCGGACTGCATTGTCGATGAATATTTAGAGGCTGTGAACTGTGTGCTCCACAACATGACCTTATTTTTACTGTACCACGTTGTACCTGACGACAACCCTGCCACCTTGTTCATTAACAGATTCCAATGGGGATGACTGCTGATCATTAACCCCCTCCCTCCCTGCAAAAACAGAAGCAAGCTTGCAACAAAAGGTTCAAGGACCACAATGATCCCCTCCTGTAAGAGGAGAATAAGAAGCCCATGTCTTTTTTCCATAAAGATGTAAACAACTAAACTATCCCACAAGCTCCGTAACCCACCACAGACCTTGCGACCCCACCTTCCACAATACATTCGCACCATTCCAAATGCTGCATAAAATAGCTCTGACACAAAAAAAATCAAACATTTCCACAGAACGCAGAACTAAATAAACCAAGGGTAAAAAGAACAAAGAGAAAAATGCACAGGCACCTGTCCAGCACCACCAGAAGAGCAACTTTATGATGAGATTTGAATAATCAAGTCTAGTGACGTTGATTGGGATTTTGTAGTATGCATAACCATATACAACAAGAAAGTTTCAATCGAGGGTTGAAAGGACATCATACAGACCTTGAGAATAAAGCCAGAAAGGTTCATGAGGTCATGTGAACCCTGAGATGGAAACACGAGTCACGCTGAGCATGGTTGCCAATGTTTTATTATGTATGGGTTCACTGAATGTCAAAGTGAAAATTTAAATTTATACACAGTAGTCAGCAGGACACATCCGCACCTTAGTAACTGTACTCAAGATAAATTATAATGTGAACAGGGGGGTTTAACAGGAGATAACCATACACAGCAATGTTTTGTGACCAGTGAACTGTTCTCAGCTTGTCATAACCTTTGAGCTGTGCACTACTCTTTATGACTTTTGGACTGCGCACAATTTTTGCTCATACACAACACAGAGAATACTCATTGGACGTATGCGCAACCGCCATCTATTACTGGCCGCAGAGGTTCTCAGTTACATCAGCCTCGAAAGCAAAGCTTGAAGCCCGATCATAATCAGAAGTCGAGGTGGCAGCACAAACTGATTAAACATGTCAATGTTTATAATGTATAGTTTTTTTTTGGTTTTTTTAATGTTTTATCTTATTTTTTTGGACTCCCTCTCCCGCGCCTGTCCGGTCTCTCCTTCAGACCCCCACATGAACTGCCCCAATGCAGCTATTCCCAACCCATTCTCCTACATTGCAGCCAGCCCCAAGTAACCCAGGTGTATCCCTTCATCAAGCGTGTCTCTTACCTTCGTAGGAGAAGGGCCCTGGCGGGCCAACCAACAATCTTGGGATTCTTCTGGGATGGCATATGGAGGTCCGGAAGCCCGGTGGTGAGGGTTCGGGAAGGACGTCACCCAATCAGCCAGGTGCCATTATTTTTTCCGTTTGCTCCCGAGAAGCGACATGCCACTGACGTCAAGGCATAAGCCGACGTCTGTCACTCCCCTAGTGTGTTGGGGCCGATGTCCTGCTGTACTCCCAGCCTCCGCCAGGGGTCAGCACGTGTCGAGCCACGTATCCCCCATCCCGCCTGAGAAGGTGAGCCATCATCGGAAGCTCATTTCCTTCTCCCCCGGTCGGCCCTCCAGCAACCCGAGTCTGGTCCCAAACCTGGGTTGCTGGCATCGCAGGCAGAAATCCAACCACTACGCCGATGGGCCAGCCCTGTTTTATTTTTTCAACAAATGTGTTTTTCACAGCACTCTGCGGCAGCAATGAACGTGCCAGTGGTTTCAGTTCAGAACTTGAACCGACTGATGTGCACAAGACAGCGCTGTATAAACAGCTGCCATGAGAATTTTCAATCAGCTGGAATGCTATTGTACCACAGAAGGGTACAACCACGTTTCGTGACCTCTGAACTATGGTACAGCAACATTTCAGCAGGCATGGATGGCCATGCAGAACAAACCCCCACTGTACGCTATAAAAAATTATGAGTGTATGGAAATCCATACACAACACTCAGTCATATGCAAGATATATATATTCCAATGTACTGTATGTTAAAGGGGAACAGTCAGCACAAAAAGACCCCACACTCAAGTGTGGGACTGGTCCCAATGTGCACTTTCTCTGTAAAAGCACAAATACATTGTGCTTTACTTACTGTTTAAAGAGCAACTTTTTCAGTACCTCACCCCCCCAGAAGCATAAAAAACCCTTACCAGGCACCGAGTCCGCTGGTGCCAAAATTCAAATTTTTTTGTGCCCCCATTTAGGAAGGGAAGGGATTGTAATTTGGCTCCATGGAGCTGAGCCGCGCTGATCCCTTCCACTTCCGTGTACCACTTCAGTCTGTGGTCCGTCCCCAATCCGTGGTGGCCATGACTAGTTCCTACTGGCAAGGTATAGTACCAAAATGTCACTTTTAAAAAAGGCCCCATTAAAGTATATGGAGCGCGCCACCACACTTTACAAATAGTGATGTCAGAAAATAACATAGCGTGGGGGAGGATCGGGGCAGACCGCAGACTGAAGTGGTACACGGAAGTGGAAGGGATCAGCGTGGCTCAGCTCTAGAGAGTCAAATTACGATCCCTTCCCTTCCTAAATGGCGGCACCAGCAGACTCGGAGCCTGGTAAGGGTTTTTTTGTTTCTGGGGGGAGGTACTGGGAAAGAGTGAGACAGTTGCTCTTTAATGTAGTATATCAGACTAATTTTGTTTACTTCTAAGCTGACATCTTCTGTTACTACAAATCCCAGAATTCCCTGCAGTTGGCATTAGAGCATTCTGGCAACAGGGGAGATTCAATAGCCTTACCTCCAATCAGATGTTTTCCAGTTCTGCTTTTCTCCAGGGCTAAGTACAGTCCTCTGTGACTACACAGCCCATGGAGGACAGCAGGTGCAGCAAACAAAATATCAGAGCTTATACAAACTCTAACATGCACTCCAGGGTACTGAATCTCCCACTGCTGCCTACTGCTTTGATGTTGGCTAGAAGGGATTCTGGGATTTATAGTAACAGAAAATATCAGCCTTGAAGTAAACAAAATTAGTCTGAAACAATCTAGTATACAACAGCAAACAGTAAGTAAACCAAAATGTTTTTGGCACAGGAAGTGCACATTGAGAACAGCCTCACACTTGAGTGTGGGTCCCTTGGTGCTGACAGTTCTTTAACAGGGCAAGGCACCATTTCCAATAAAACACGATACTCTCATGTATCTCTACATGAACTTTTTTGGTTAGCAATTATGTTCAGAAATTCTAGTATCCAACCATCTACCACAGCTTCGATTAACTCTACTTTGGAAAAATGTAACTTACAAAAATAAGGTTACAAAACTTCCCAAAAAAGGAGGAAGAAGTGTCTGACTCATCCCAAACAGGAACTCTAATTTTGCAGGTAACAAAGTCAAAAAATGGTTGCTTTTTTAACAGAACTGGCGTTTTGAAATATTTGGTATACACTTCCAAATGTTGGACTCCATTAAAATACTGACCTCTAAAATTTGGGTGTCGGATCGTTTTTGCCTTCCAAAAAAAACAAAACTGGAATGACTTCCAGACTATGCCCTTTAGAAGTTTTTGACTTTAACAGCCCCCCCATTAAATAAATAAAAATAATAAAATAACTGAGCCTGACGTCCACGGTATTTAAAGCCTGTCTCTTACTACTGGGCACACCATCTGGCGAGCAAGGCGAAGTCCGTGCTTCCAGAGGAGATAAATGACTAATTTTTGTCAGAATTCCGTTTCAGATCTGCTAAAACCACAAGGTTAGCAACTTTCAAGCTGGTTCGTAAACTGCCCCCCCCCCCAACTTAAACCGATAAGTTGCTTGTAACTCGCAGGGGAACTTTTTTGAGGGAGGTACACACTTGCCTCACTGACCCAACAGCGGCTAAAATTTCAGCTGACTTTAAAAATGTCGTATGGGTTCTTCTAAGGCAACACGTGGGTACCAGAATCAGGATCAGCAGCACACAACTTGTTTCAGGACGAGAGGAGGTCGACGTCCCTCGACCCAGTGACAGGCCTGTCGGGGACTGTCACACGCATACACGGGGTCGGCGAGGGGGCAGCAGGCACTCCACTACTCGCGACTTGTCCCTACCACGACAGCTTCACGTCCTTCTGCCCGCGGGGCCAGGCTCAGAGGGGGCTGTATGTAATCAGCACTGTGGTGAGATGGTGCCGCACTGGGCAACACACGCTCCAACTGCCCACTGCAGAGCTGCCTGCCTAGCAATGCCCTGCACTTGCAATGCAGCTGCTTGACCTGACCCGAGCGGCGGGGGAAGGGGCGCTGCCAACTTGCATGCAGTGTGCCTCGTGCAGCAGCAGCAGGCAGCCTGGCGGGACACTGGGGCTAGGAGGAACTGTCGACATCATGGAATCTTCACAGAATGAGGAGACCACAAGGCGCGAATGTAACGGGGCAAACGACCTGCACAAAGTTAACTGTCAAAAGGAATATGGGCAACCTTTGTTACAAACGCGAGATCAGGCACCATACACGTTCAATTAAAACTGTTTTAACCCCACCGGAAGCCCCTTTTCTACATTGCCCACAAAGTCCGATAAATTAAATTCCATTTATTAAACAATGCAAATGGTTGATTCTTCGAAGCATTCTTTTTGTTTTCTGAGTCTGCACTCAGTAAACCAACTTCGCATTGCGCTGTCCTTGTAATCTTCCAACCTGGTTTCAAAACAACTTCCTGAAATTGCTCAGCTCCCGTTGTTCCTTATTTCTTGAATCTAACTAGAAACTTGTTAGACCGACCGATCAACTATAATTTTGTCACACGCAAGTGCAGGCTGCTTTCAGAGCAAAAAAAAAAAAAACAATTTTTGACACCGGGCATGCAACTTCACAAACATATGAAAGTTTGCTTTCACTTGCTCGGTTTGATCGTTTAACAATATAAAAATATTTTAAAATGGACCATTATTAAGACAAAGTTTTGGGCACGATTGCATCTCTATTTTACCCCCAACCCGTTAAAAATTGAAAGTACTGTTGTACAATCCGTCAATAAGTGAATTTCCCAAAGTTCCTTAAACCGCCACCACCCATCAAAGCGATGCTGCTCCAGGTTTAGTAAAACTAATTTTTAATTAAAAACTCCCTGAAACGTTCGTGATAAATAAACTTCCCAACTGAGTACAAACAAGTTTCAAGTTAGAGGTCAGCTCAAACAGGTGTCATCCCCAAAAGCACAAGAACATACAACAAAGCCTCCTCCCAACTCATTCCCGGAGCTGGTCCTCTCTCTCACAGTTTCTACACGCAACGTTCTCGCAGCACAGTTTCAGGCAACCCAGGGCGGGCGAACCAGCCCCTGATGCTGCGGAAAAGTGGCGATTAGCCGGAGTTTTTGGGTGTCACTCTACCTGCTGCTCTGGCGTCGGACGCTGCCGTGTGCTGCTGCTGCAGACAGCTCTCCCACTCCTCTCCAGCTCCATGTGCTGCTCGCCGCGCGGCTGCAGGATGGAGCTCAGCTCGCAGTCCCTCCCCTCTCCACTCCACTTCCTCATTCCAGTGCAACATCGCTACAAGCAGAGAGGCATCTCGCCAGTGCTATCCAAGGCCCTGCATCTTTTCATTTAAGGACGAGAAAACACCGAAGATGGCAGCAAGTGGAGTGATGCGATCAGCTGCTGGCACACCCACTTCTGTCTAGTCTTTTCTGCACTGCTGGATCTGGGCATTGAAATGTTGGCTGTCTATTTTTGAGACTACTGATGCTCCCCTTTCATACGGCTTCTACAGTGTTTGGGAGGGATTTGCATGGAAAAGATAGAATGGCATTCTGATTGCACCCAAACGTTCTGGAGTGGGGGTGGGGAGTACAACATCACTTGAACTTGGGGCTGCTCAGAATTGTTCAATTTCATGTCTCAGAATGATCACACTCCACTATCCAATTGGTTGCAACTTGCAGATTACCTCCGCTCAGCAAGCAAGGCTGTTTTCTGATAACTACTACCATAACATTAAGGAGAGGGTATAAAAAGGCTGGAACTGAAAGGGTTAAGTGCTGAGCGTGCATTCAGAGTCTCAAAACCTGCTTATGAATATTTCCTTTATTTACCGTAGTGATTATGATTGAGACTTAACTCTCTTAAAAACATTTACATATTGTAAAATGTCTTGCATCTGGCATTGATTGGGCAAGACCTGGGCAGTGCAGTGTTGAAGAATGGCCTGTTGCACTCCTTCCTCGCCCAGCACAGCAAGGTGCTAGATAAAGCATATGTGGTCAGCTGCTAGGGATAAGGAACTTTCTCAATGTGCTCAAATGCGTGTCAGCGTCAACGCAGTAGGAGCTCCCGGAGTTACAGCCTGTTCGTTTTCTGCTCTCAGTCCTGGGGCTTTACAAAAACCAAGAACCTATCTTTTGCTTCAGATATATTTATTTATACAGTTGGGACTGAAAGTAACACAGCAAGAGCCGAAATTAACTCTTAAAGAGCCGCTGACAGCGTTAGTAAAACTTTTAAAAAAGTAACATTTATATTCAGCTTCATCCCATTTTCTTTAGTACGTCATATATTTTCAGTAATTCTTTTCCCATTTTCTTTATTACTGAAAACAGTCGCATGAAAACAAGATCCCTGCTACCTAGACTATATCTACTTTAGCTGCTTCTCTACACTTTGCATCACAATCTCCTGTATATGACATCAGAATTATCTCTACAGCAACATATTGTGATGTCATAAACAGAACTGTGATGTCAGGTGCAGGCAGGCAGCCAGAGCTCAAAGAGCAGAGATACTGTATTGATGCAAATATCCCTAGAATAAGGAAATAAGGGTGGGGAATTACAGAATAGATTACAAACTATAAGCTACAGTTATGTCTGAATATTATTAATTTTTTTCAAAGTTGTCCCAGCTGTGTCAGGAACTCTTTAAAGGTGATAGAAACAGTTTTCACCTCTAGATGCTCTCCTGTTCTTTTAGTGTATATCCAAATATTCTGATATGTTCTTGACCCTTTTTGTTAAATTAATAATTAGGCAATAATGACCAAACAGCCAGTCATTTCCTTTCGATTAATGACCGGCTGGGGGGAAGGGTGGCCCGAAGTGCAGCCGAGGGCCACCCCCACCCAACCGGTCATTAATCGAAAGGAAATAACCAGCTCTGAAGTCATTATTGTGATTATAAGGCTAATCACAATAAGAATTTTTTTCTTTCGGGTTTTGAGTGCTGAAAACAATCTTGTTTACGCGCCACTGCTGTCAACATACAGTGCATGAGCTGAGTGCCGCTGCCGTGCCGGTAATTTCTAAGAGATTTCAGACCAGCGCGGCGGCCAATCAGTGAGCTAGTTCAGCTCATTAATCATTAATTAGACTTATAATCTAATTTTGTTGGCTCTGTAACTACCCTGCATCCCTCTCTCTCTCCTCAGCAGCTGCTGCTGTCTCATACTGCCTGACCATTCTATGCCATCAGTAACAGGCAGCATTCCAGGCCATTCCGCTGAATGGTCTGGACTGGTGTTATTGATGTCATAGAATGTCTTAGTAATATGAAAAAGAAGAGGGTAGCTGGTGAGGAGAGTGGAACTCTGTGTAGATCTGAGGGTACATCAGAGTTAATTAAACATTGGTCAAAGCATATCAGAATACATAACTGGCATGGAAAGGAAGATGGAAGGGCAGTTAAGTATAAAAATAATTTCCTATCTCCTTTAAGGCAATGATACAGGTCTGGTAAAAGCAGCACAGCTACCCTATTTAGAGTGTTAGCATCAGTGGGGGACATGGTGGTGGGACCTGCAAGAAGTCAGATGTGGGAATAACATTTGGAGTCTTATCAGTTCCAGAAAAAGGTGGGGAAGGATTGCTGGTACCCCCAAAAGAAAAAATAAAGGATGCAGAGACATCAAATTTCCTTGTAGTTCTTGCCCTTCCTCTTGGTTGGACCATACCTGGAGTACTGCATCTAGCTCTGGTCAGTGCAGTAGGCAAGACACTGAGGAGCTTGAGAGGGCCCAGCTGGGTAGTGGCTTAGGGTGCAAGAACTTCGAGGTAGAGCTACAGGGACTCAAATGATTATTATACAGCTACAAGGACTCAATTTGTTATTATTTTTTGGGGGGGATAACTGAGTAAGGTCTGCTAGGCACAAGTGCCTGTTTTTAGGGGTGATCCAGGAGCAGTGGGGTGGCTAAGTGACTTGCTCAGAGTCACACAGTATGCAAGTGGAGGTTGTGGGAATCAAACCCAGGTCTGCTGGATGTACCAGGCTCATTCACAACTCATTGCTCTAACCTCTAGGCTATACTGGCAGCCTTGAGGAGAGAATACTCAGGGGATAGGTATTAGCCAGGGAGGAGTACGCACATGTGTTTGGGCAGTATGTCAGCTGAACTAGAGGATGTGTACTCAAACTGAGATACTATATGAGGGCAGGATAAGGGGAACATTAGAAAACATGGCTTCACATCCAGGGCAGTTACTGTAACACATGGAATAGACTACCCAGCGAGGTTGTGCAAGCTAGCACTGTTCAGGCTTTTAAAGCAGGACTAGACAGATTCCTGATGGAGAATGGTATTGAAGGTAGCACAGCATGAGTGGTGGTATTATTCTGGCTGTTAAGCTTGGGTGAGTGTGCAGACTCAGATTCAGTATAGTCACTGCCATGCAACCAGAAGACAGACAAAATGGACCCAAAGTGCTTTCCGTTGTCACAGTACTACGGTATGTTATTACTGTATGTTAGTAACCAGTAGTAAATTAGGGCAGAAGTCTAGCCCTCCTCATGGCAGTGACTATTTCTTGAGTTTGAGTGCAGCACTTGGATTATAGATTTAACAATATGAGATGG
The DNA here is from genome assembly GCA_016271365.2 of Neoceratodus forsteri. Taxonomy (NCBI): domain Eukaryota; kingdom Metazoa; phylum Chordata; order Ceratodontiformes; family Ceratodontidae; genus Neoceratodus; species Neoceratodus forsteri. The sequence goes on along the minus strand of CM057456.1, from coordinate 442,942,436 downwards.
TTTGCGACACAGTGGGGAGGAAGAATCACAAGAGGAGACATGCTATATTCCAATGCCATTAACCAGCCAGTTCCTGCCAGGCATGCAGTAGTCTTAATTATGTAGCCATAATTATGTATGCCAGTGCTTTAAGCTGTATAGCCATAAATCAATTTCCACCTTGAAGCAGCAGTATTTGTGAATGGGACAAAAAACTCATAGGCACAACACAACTGAAGGCAGGAAAGAGGCCCATTAAGTAATTGTGTCTGCCCATTCCTATCTAATGTCAATCCCCCTCTCATGTCAATCGTAGGAAACCTCTCACCATCTCCCAGCCAGGGTGTTAGTCATGCTACTACTCCTGTCAGGGAACATTCATCCAAACCCTGGCCCGGTTCGCAGGAGCTCCCCGACTAGCACCACAGGCCTATGCATGGTCTCCATGAATATCTGTAGCCTCCTAAAAAGTTTGACTCACTACAATGCCTGGTCACATCAATTAACCCTGATGTCATCGCTCTGGTTGAGACTTGGCTGTAAATCCTCCCTGACTCCCTAATCGCCCTTCCTGGTTTCACCCCTCTTCCAGTCCGACCCGTGTTGGGAGATAGTGGCCCGGCTCCGCTATTTATGTCAAAGAATCTCTCCCGTACTAGCCCTGCCTGCTCCCATCCTTGACTCCAGGGCCCAGGTGCTTCGCTGAAACTAACCCCTGACCCTTTAAAGGGACCCCTTTATCTGACTACTGCATCATTGCCCCCAGGGACCAAGCGAGTCATTGCCTCTCTTACAGAATACCTTTCCTCACCCTCCTTCCGCTGATCAAATTCTGGTGGGTGACTTAAATGTCAACTGGCTGAGCCCCTCCTCCTCCTCTACCTGTGACTCCTTTTCTGCAATAGACCTAACGCAACTAGTTACCCACCCTACCAGGACTAACCCCAAGAGAGGCTGCAGTACCCTGCTTGATGTGGTACTCACCAACCGCCATAATCGGATCCCCAATGTACAAGTCCTCCCAGACTCTCTCAGCGATCACTCCCCCATTCTATTCCACTGGTCATCCTCAGTCCCCAAACCCATAGCACAGTCCACATGCCGGCGGCGTCTAATACCTGGTGGACTGATAAAACTTAAGGAACTTCTGTCCCAAATTGATTTGGTCTCTATACAGGCAACTCCACAGCATCGACACAGCTCTCTCCTTCTTTACCCGAACTTTTAATAATGCCTGTGATATCTTTGCCCCAATGTCGACCTGCCCGTTCTAAAAGGCAGAATCCCCCTGGTAACCCCAGCTTTGATCCACCAACTCAAACATAGGGACAACCTATGGCACCGTACCATTGAGACTAGCCGGCCCAGTGACAGTTGTATGCTGCCATGGCACTAAGTGCACTGTGAGCCATCAGAAAGGCCAAGTCTGGAGCACTATTGGTCCTCTCACTGCCTCCTCATGGGGAACCCCAGAACCTTCTGGGATAACATTAAACAGTTAAATGGGAGTGCACACCCCCACCCACCCACCCAGATCAACATTAATGGCGATGATCTCCTCAGACCCATCTCTCATAGCCAACCACCTCAGCACCTCATTCACTGACCTTAGCCCTATCCTCCCTACACATTTTTTGACCCTCCTCCCCAGCACCTGCCGTAAATCTTTCTCACCCTTATTTTCTCCTCCACCATGTTTCTGCCCAAGAACTTAGGCGCACCTTGTCACTGCCCTCAAGAGTAATAGTACGGGCAGTGACACCCTGAATCCGTGGTATCCTACGGCTGGTCTTAGACACAGTCTCACCCCGATCACGTGCCTCATCCACTCTCTTGCCTGGGGAAGGTTCCAATCTGCCTGGAAAGTCGCCACTGTCACCCCTATCTTTAAAGGTGATAGGGACTGTGGCTGGAAACTATCGGCCAGTCTCCATTCTCTCTCCTCTCTCCAAGGCCTTGGAAAAGTGGTGGCCTCTCAAATCTCTGACTACCTCTCCACCTACAATGTCCTTATGTCCTGAGCAGCATGGCTTCCGAAAGGGCCACAGTACCAACACAGCCCTCCTAGAGTTCTCCAACTTTCTCCACTCCTCCTTAGACGCTGGTTCCCTTGCTAGTGCGGTCTTCATTGACCTCTCTAAAGCTTTCGACACTGTCTCCCACCCCCTCCTTCTTGATGCCCTTAGTCTCTCTGGTTTTGCTGCTGGGCCTATCTCCTGGTGCACCAGTTATCTGTTTGACCGCTCACAGCGTGTAAAATTTAATGGGACCTACTCAAACATCTGTCCCATCTTTTCTGGGGTTCCCCAGGGCTCCATTCTGGGCCCCTTACTATTCTCCCTTTACCTTAACACCCTTCCACGCCCTTGCTCGGGGAACATTCTATTGTACGCTGATGATGCAGTCATCTTTGCCTCGAGTCGAACCCTATTGCCTCAGGACTCGCTGCAGAAGTCCTTTGCGAGCCGAGGGCTGGTTCAAGGAACATAGATTGGTGATAAATCTTAAAAAAAAAAACCATGTTCTTCACTCATCCTCAAAACAAGTCCTGCAACTTCAAACTCCTCATTCACTCTGGGTCCTCTTTCCCACTCGAACAAGTTTGCTCCTATAAATACCTAGGGATCCATTTTGACCCTCCTCTCCTTCCATGGACACATCGCTGCCCTAGCCACTGCCACTAATATCCGATTGGGCATCTTACACGGTATAAACACTGCCTCCCCAGAGGCTCTTGACCGCAGTCACCTCCTCTATCCTGTCCCTAGTGGACTATGGACTGCCAGTGTGTGGTGCTGATCAGACACACTCCATAAAATTCGCACTACTCTGAATAAGGCATGGGTTAATTACTGGGGCACCTAGGCTAACACACACCTGTACTGTACGCTAAAGCGCTGGTACTTGATCTTGAGGCGCCTCAAATATCTGACCTGTACCCTTACAAAAGACCCTCCTTGGGCTATCCCGCCAGGATTGACCACCACCATCCGCAGCTCTGTCCCACTAGTTCATACTCGGATCTCTGGGAAAACCTCTCTTGTTATCCTAGAGCTAGGACCTCTCACGACCAAAGCCTTCAGCTTTAGGGCCCCTCCTGGTTCAACACACTGCCCCCTCTCCATCCTGCAGAAGCCCCAACTATATCGTGCTTCAAACTTCCTTATGGAACCACCTTGTTAACACCCGGAAGCCGTAATTGCCACTAGTCAAAGCCAGACTAATACTTATGACAAAGCTTACTACTAAGCTGCTAAGGACAACATAACTCTGGTATTGTTTGCATCAATCTTACCTGTACCAGCTTGTTTGTATCTATGTCTTAAGTTACTGTTATACTGTTATACTGTGTATTTTACGTTTGTCTTACTGTGACAAGGTACCTTTGTAAATGAGCCTATGGCTCAAAGGTTTTCCAAACTGCTGTTTAAATAAATAAAATAAATAAAACTAATATTGAATAAGGAAGCCTCAGAGGCTGTTCTCTTTCCCCTTCCCTTTCTGGGGTGGTCTTTACCAAGTCCTTGTATCTGTCCTCCCCTCATTTGAATCTCCCACTGATTTCCCACAGGGCACCTCTTCCAGCAGCCTATTCGACCCTTCTACCACCTCCACCATGAAAAAGTACTTTCTGATATCTCTGTTAAACTTGCTCCCCTTCCCCGCCAGCGTCATGTAGTTGCTCCTGGTATTTGAGTTCCCACCCAGTCTGAAGAATTCTCTGCTATCAACTTGAGTTACCCCTTGGTAGTATCTGTATTTTTTAAACATGCCCCTTTTCCTTTCTTTCCTCAAGCATGTACCTGTTCAGATCTGCCAACCTTTCCTCATGCATCCTTTCCTGCGGTCCCTGGGGATTCTTGGTTACCCTTCTCTGCACTGCCTCTACTTTGTTTCTGTCCTTCTTAAGATGTGGACTCCAAAAACTGCACTTAGTTTTCCAAGTGAGGACTAATCAGTGACCTACAGAGTGGTAACAGCACCTCCTTTTTCCTAATGGCTATCTCCCTTCCTAGTCACTTAAACAGCCTATTTGCCCTACCCCTGCCCCCATATATTGTGCTGATGCCTTTCGACTATCTGATTTTACTCCCAGGTCTGTTTACTCTGTAGTGTTTTCCACTACTAACTGCTTCATTTTGTAGTCAGTGTTCGGATTTTTATCCCCAGCTGCATCACCTTGCACTTCTTGGCGTTACAGTTTAACTGTCGTACATTTGACCATCTTTCCAATCCTTCCAGATCCTCTTTCATAATTTTTTTTTGGTAAATATAGTTTTATTAAGTTTGAAAATAAAAACCAGGCATGGTGGAGACAACTTATATACAAGTACAGTACACATTTCACAAAGATAAAGTACATCACAAGGGCATTTGTATGTAACCCATAGGTGGCGCTATCCTATGGGCTACTACTCCTGCCTGTGTGACTATGCACAGGTTGAGGGGCCTGAGTTCGGTGAATGGGTGCTTCCACCTGGAAGAATGGTTTTGGGGTAGTGTAACTGCTGTTGGTATAGCCCTCCGGGATGCTATAACCACCCAGCAACCGTTCTAGTGGTCTAGAGAGTTCAGTAATAAGATGAATCACATGTACCAGATGAGAGTAATGATATGCTCACACCCCTTGTACTTACCACCAGGACTGGATCTGCTGCAGTGGCCTTGGAGACCCCTGGAAAATAAGACCAGTGATATAGCAATACAATAGCAGTACGATATCCCCACCAAGAAGGTGACAGTCCTCAGATGGTTTCATTCTTTCCTCACTGGCAGGTTTCAGAGAGTTGACTCAGAGGTTTACTCCTCTGACAAGGTCTCCCTGCCAAGTGGGGTACCGCAGGGCTCTGTACTGTCCACCATGTTGTTCACAGTGTACATGCTGCCATTGGGAGACATTGTAAGGTGGTATGGGCTGAGTTTTCACTGTTATGCAGATGACACTTAGCTCTACCTGCCTTTGTGTCCAATTAGGTGGGAGCTATCTTGAATTTCAACAACTACCTGTCCCAGATCAAGGACTGCATGTGTGCCAACTGTATGAGGTTGACTTGGATAAGACAGAGGTTCTGGTAGTGGACCTGAGTCAGGTAGAGGGGACGTCAGACGGGTGGCGTCCAGGCTTTGGCTCCATGGTCGCCAGCTGATGGCCTCTGAGCGGGTGCGAGATCTGGGTGTGATTCTTGATGACAGACTGACACTTAAACACCAGGTGTTGTCCATTGTTAAGACTGCCTTTTACCATCTAAGGAATATAGCCCGGATCAAGCACCTAGTTCCGCCTGATGACTTGCCAGTATTGGTCCATGCCTTTGTAACCCTGCACCTTGATTACTGTAACACCCTTTACTTAGGGCTTCCAGGGGTTAATATCTGCCGCTTGCAGCTGGTGCAGAACACAGCAGCTAGGCTGTTGACCAGGCTGCCTCGTAGCTGCCATGTCACACCATTGCTGCGCGATCTACACTGGCTGCCTATTCAGTGGCAGATCACCTTTAAGGTTGGTTTACTGACCTACAGGGCCCTACATGGACAGAAATTGAGTTATGTGCAAGATCTTCTTCAACCCTACTGCCCCTCCCGGCCACTTTGCTCCTCCAACATGGGATTGCTAGAGACTCCCAGTGTCCACTTAAAGTCATTTAGGACCCAAGCATTTGAATTCGTGGCCCCATCCCAGTGGAATTCTCTACCTTGGATACAACAGTGCCTGATGGAGGAGAGCTTAAAATTTGCCTTAAAAAACATTTATTTAATTTGGCGTATTTTAATTTTTGGGAGGCAGTATAGCGCAACGGTTTAAAGGCTCTGCGCTGCAAACCTGGAGACCTGGGTTTAAATCCCACAGCCACCACCTGCATATTATGTGACCCTGAGCTAGTCACTTAAATTTCTTGTGCTCCCAGGCTGCACATGTAAACAAGCTTTCAACTTAGTGTGCACCTCCTGGTAAAAAAAAAAAAAAAAAAAAGTGATCTGCTGCAGTTGTTTTTATGCAAACTTTGTTTTTTTTACTACTTATGTACTAGCGTTATGGTCTATTGGGAATAGCGTTATTTCATAAATAAAGCTTTGATTGATTGATTGAAGGTACATACTAGCCAGAATAAACGTGAAAAAAACACAATCTGATTTATTCATGGGGATGTGAACAAGGGTGGGGCATAAATCTAGCAGTGATTGGCAAATCTGATTATATTCAGGTTGGTAAAGCATGCACTGTGAGTCCCTCTGACCAAGTCCCACAACCCTGGGTATCCAGCTGGAAAACAGGCTAGCCTGAAGCATTGCCCAGGGTAGGCCTGCGTTGCAGCCGTTGTTGGGGTCCTTAGGAAGCAAAAACACTATTAACATGCACTCAACCCAAAGATTTGTAATCCGAAGCTGGATGGCTCTGTCCATTGCAAATAAATCCAGAACAATAAAATCAGATGAACACATAAATTATTGCAGCTTTGTTGCAGGGAGCTACCCTGTTTTGTACTCACGTTACCCAGACCTGGATGCAGGACAGGCGAGATGAAGACCCCATGGATGTTGTACTAGAGTACCAGGGGAAGCAGGGCCGACATTCCCCACCATGGTGGATGCTACCTGTTCGGTGGTGTTAAGCAGGAGGCCGAATCCCCGAGTGGGTCTTTCGCTGGAAATGTCTCTGAATCAGGAGCAGCAGCCTAGGCTGAGGTGGCGGGGCCCAGGCAGAGCGAGCATTTTGGATAAAGTCCTTGAAATGTGCTGGAGCAGCTTCCTTCTACCGTAACAGAACCTGTGGTGGGGAACATAATTGCAATCCACGCTACACATTCAACACATTTATAAGCACTTAGAATATTTGCCACAGTTCGGATAAAAGTCTGTTTGCAATAACACAGGGTCTCTGCGCAAACCTTTCGATCTGAGGCTCAATTCAGTACCTGACAGGCTGATCGCTTCTGGAGCAAGTCTTCGGTCTCTTGCAGGCAGCAAGATCATTCTTTTCACTTGAGGTTTCAGATCTCAAACAAGAAATTGGATAAAGTCCAACTTTCTCACTCACAGCAGTTCTTCACAATGGAAGATGGGGCAGGCAGGCCAGCATGGCCTTCCCACCAATTTTCCTGCACTCCTACGCGGGAGCAGCTGCTCGATGACTCGAGCTGTTCACTCTCCAAATTCCAACTCACAACTGATTCACTGCTGCAGGCAGCTCTGGGCTTTCCCAGTGATCCAAAAGGTTTGGTTGACTGAGGGAACTGTCTGTCACAGAAAGGGCTCCCCTCCAGGTCCATTTAGGCACCAAACCATAAAAACTACAGTTGCTACAGAAATTCAATCCCACAAGGCCTCTGGGGACAGTCTCCATTTTAGGTCCCCTGAGGTTCGATTGGTCCAACACTGGCAGTCCAGAACCAAGATGGTGGCTCTAATTCAAAAGTTTGTGCTGTAAATGGAAGCAGGTTAGACAAACTCCTACAGCTTTACTATTGTAACAGATAAACAGTACATAATTACTTTTCCTAACAGAGCTCCCTCTGCGCAAATAGTGACTGCAGAATGGAGCAGAAATACGGACAGTCGGACTGGTTGCGAGCCTTAATTCACTCGGATCCAGTTCAGACTAATATTGTCACACAGAACACAGCTCTCTTAAAGAGACAGGCAAGGAGACTTAGTAGAGCACTCTCATGCAGACACACACAACTACTGCAGACACAGAACATCATCCTGACAGTGGGCATTAGTCAGCCCGGGAAGATATTTATAGGAACCCCTATTTGTAGGGGGTTGCACTCTTCCTTGCTTGGAAAAACTTGGCATCCTCATCAAGTCTAAATTTACTATGCCATTATATAGAAAACATTATAAGACAAGTTACAGGCATGTTTCATCTGGTAAAGGGGCATTAGACATTACTGTACTTATTCATAACAATAATTGTCTGTAATGATAACAGTTTTCATACACTTGTAATGCACATAACAGTATTTCAAAGAATAGTTCAAACAGGTAACCACTTTACTCTGACTATTTTGGTATGTACGATTTTCTGCACTTTGAACAACATAGATGGGGGTCTATCCCTGTCAGCTACACGGGGGCTGGCTGGGGCAGGGGCCAAACTTTGATGGTTTGACTATTAACTTGGCAGTAACAGAGTAGCTCAATTTGGGAATTGAGCTTTCAGAAATGTAGACTCCTTTATGTACAACATGTAGAAGGAGATCCACAGGCCTCCCAGGGGAGTCATAACTGAGATGTATCATGGGTTTGGTGGCTCTTCCAGATTTCCCTGGAGGAACAGACACAGGCTCAGGATCTTTGATGTTTGTACTAGGATCTGCTTCTGTAACGAGGGGTACCTGTGCACTGGGGACTGGAGTTAAATCAGAAGAACTTTCGGCTCCTTGGTCTGTTAACATGGGCTCCACAGCATTGATTTCAGTACTGGGTCTGGCAGAGGCCTAGATTCATCATCCAGGGGGAATTCTATAGAGTTCAGATCTTGCAACACTTGACTAATACTTTCACTACCATTATCTCCTCATTGCCATTTGTCATAGCAGGTTTTGTATCATTGCTTTCGCATAGTTCAGCAATATCTGGTATGTCACCAGGGATACTTTCTGTTGCAGGCTCTCCTTCTGGCAATTCAAACAGTTTGACCAGACACAAAGAGTCAACTACTTCAGAAGTCACTCTTTGCACCTCACTTTTAAGGGGAACTGGATCTATGGAGAAGGCTGGAGGGTTAGGCAGTCCCGAGGGTCCAGCTTCATCTCCACAATTGTACATGGGATTACCTTGGAATAACTGCTTAATTCGTAAGATGGGTAATATGAAGCTTCACACTCACTGTCATCAGACTCAGACTGGCAATCAGTATAATTTGGGGCCTGCCTTGGGGAAGGCCTTGAATCCTTGACAGCTAGAGAAGGGTGAATCTGTCTCTTTTTGCTGCATTCCTAGTTACAGGCCCAGGAGGGGCAGGGTCTGGAGGTACAGAGTCAATGATAATTTGACCAATGGACAACAAATAATTCCTGTGCATTGTCTTGATGGCTCGAGGATAATTTTCAGGGCGCACATTATAGACTGGCAGGTCGTCCAGCTTAATGACAATGACATAAGGAAGATGATGCCATCTATCAGCAATTTTATGCTTTCCATGCGGTCCCAAGTTTCGTAACAAAATACGGTCTCCAGGTAGCAGTTCCTGACCTTTGACATGCTTGTCATGCCTTTCTTTATTTGGGTTCTTTTGGCCGACATGCTTGTCATGCCTTTCTTTATTTGGGTTCTTTTGGCCGCAATCATTTGAGCCAGCTGGTGGGCATGGTTTAACTGGGCTTTTAACTTCTGAACATATCGTAAGTAGTTTTCAGCTTTGACTCCATCCAGGGACACCCCAAAGCAGATGTCCACATGCAAACAGGCCTTCTGACCAAACATCAGGCAGTCGGGGGGAAAACCCAGTGACATCACTGTTGGTGCAATTATAGGCGTGCACTAGGGTGCAGATCTGTTGGCTCCATCTTGACTTGTCCCAGGGATGAAGAATGACCAGCATGTCAAGTAGCATGCGGTTAAACTTTTCAGGCTGTGGATCCCCCTGGGGATGATAAGGGGTAGTTCTGGATCTTCGCACCCCCCTCAGAGTGAGAGCATTTCCTTGATCAGGCAGCTTTCACAGTGTCTCCCCTGATCAGAATGAATTCTCTGAGGTGCGCTATAATGGACAAAGAATTTCTCCATGAGAACCTTGGCCACTGTAGATGCTTTCTGGTCCTTAGTTGGGTAAGCTTGGGCATACCGTGTGAAGTGATCTGTTACAACAAGCACATTTCCAATGTTTTTCTGGTCAGGTTCAAGGCACAAGAAATCGATACACACCAGCTCCATGAGTGTGCTGGTGGAGATATTAACCAAGGATGCAGCCCTCTAGGGCGGTGCTTTTCTCTGGAGACAATGGCTGCACGTACTGATATGGGCCATAATGTCAGCGCCCATTTTTGGCCAGTAGAACCGGGCACAGCCTACCCCCACGCATGTCCCACAGACCGTGGTCGAAAATCTGGAAACACCTATACAGATACATTAAATGGGACAGATATAAATACATGCAACTCCAGATTAACCATAATTTATACTACATCCCTGTTAAACTTTATCAGATGGGGATTCGTGATTCAGACCAGTGTACTAAATGCCAACATGCTTCAGGTGACCAATTGCACATGCTATGGACTTGTGGAAAAGTTTCACAGTTCTGGAACCAAGTCCAGTCTCATTTGGATCCCCTATTAAATTTGTCAGACAAATTCACTCCTGAGACTTGTATTTTAGGGGAATATTCAACCCTTAGTGGACATTTACAGAAAGCGTACATCGCTTGGATCTCTGCCCGTGCCAAAAAAATAATCCTCAGACACTGGTTAGACCAGTCAGCACCCAGTTACATTGAATGGTACCAGGAGATCATGTTTGCCCTTCAAGCAGAGCGTACCATTGCAGGGCTCACCAACAATCTCAAGAGATATGGACGTACTGTATTTGGGACCCACTTTTTAGCCTATTGCAGGTCCACCCTAAACCTGGCCTTTCATAGGTCTAAAAAGACCATCCCATGTACCTCCTAGATAGAAAGTATAATCAAGAATCACCTTGAGTTACTGCAACATTAGTTTTAAGAGTGGTTGTGGCAAGAGGGAGGGCTAGGCAGGGAAGGGGTACAGGCATCTGTTCTTTTTTCAGTTCACGTGCTATTTCAGTGATCCCTTGTTATTACTTCAGTGCTTGTTTCTTTATTGCATATGTAATGCATTGGAAACTTCCTGTACCATTCTCAACTTGATGCCTGTACATGTATTTTGTAAACATTTTAAAGAAAGTTTATTCAATTAAAAAAAAAAGAATGGGCAAGGACTAAATCTGTGGTTCAGTCACAACCCAAATGTCCCATCTGATTATGGAGGGCCCGTAGAACTAAATGTTTGAACATGGTGGGTAATACCAATTGCTACTTGTCTTGTTGACCTTGTCAGTTTACAGTTTCTTGATAAAGTAGCTGGCTGTGCAATTTAAGTCTGGGACCATCTTTAAACAACAAAGCAGTCCATTGATCAGAAGAACGGAGTTCAGACACATCCTTCCCAGCATGCCAAGCATCAAGTACAGGTTTGATCATGGGGTCTTGAGTCTGTGCCCACTGTATGTTCTCAGAGTCGAGTTGTGGCAGGTCGCTAAGATCCAAGGCTGCAAGGTAGCAGTAGGCCAAGGGAACACAAGCGTCAGGAGGACCTAGGCAGTCTACTAGGCAATCAACCGTTTCAGGGGAGGGATGCTCATCTTTGTCAGATTTCTGCAGAGGACTTTGACTGACTTCTCAGACATTTTTACCCAATTTACATTAGAGTTAAGTCATCCTGAAAGGGCATCAGCATCAATGTGGTTTAAGCCCATTCAATACTCCACTGCATAGTCATAAGTGGAAAATGCAGATAACCAACGATGCCCTGTGGCATCCAATTTAGCTGATGTCTGGACATAGGTTCAGAGATTATTGTTGGTCTTGACCAGAATCTTGGCACCACAGAGATACTCGTGGAATTAGTCCACCACAGCCCATTTTAGTGCAAGAAATTCAAGCTTGTGTACTGGATAATTCCGTTCAGAGGGGGTTAAGCTCTGGTTGGCAAATGCCACTGTACATAAACCTTCCTCATACTCTTGATATATAACCGCTCCAAGTCCCTTCAAACTGGTGCCGGTGTGCAACACATAAAGTCTGGTAGGGTCGGCATAGGCAAGCACAGGGGCATGGGTGAGTTGGTGAATGATTTCGTAAAAAGCAGCTTTACACTCAGCGGTCCACCTGGCTCCAAATGGTTCATGTGTCCAAAAATAAACCTTGTCTTCCTCTTTGACTACACTTTTTCTATACTTTTTGTTTGCAGGGGGGTAGCCCAGAGTTAGGTTTAGCAAAGGGCGAATGACCTTGGAGAAGTCCTTTATGAATCAACGGTAATAACCACAAAGCCCCTAGAATCTTTGCAACTCTTTTAGGTTGTTAGGCTGAAGCCATGTGGTCAAGGACTCTACTTTGCTTGGATCTGTCTGAATCCCATCAGCTGACACTATATGCCCGACATAGTTCACAGATCTTTGGAAGAACTGGCACTTGTCTATGGATAGTTTTAGTCTGAAATCTTCTAATCTGTCAAGGACCTTGAACAAATGAGCTTCATGCTCCTCTAGAGTCTGTCCGAACACAATGACATCATCAAGGTATACAAGGCATTCTAATAAGTTCATGTCCCCTATAGCTCTTTCCATCAGTCGCTGGAAAGTGGCGAGTGCACCTGAAATACCTTGAGGCATATGTAGGAACTCGTAAAAACCCAAGGGGCAGATGAAGGCAGTCTTTTTGTTGTCCTCCTGGGCCACTGGGATCTGATAGTACCCACTCCAGAGGTCAAGTACCAAGAACCACTGGCTTCTATTGAGGCAGTCAACAGCATCCTAGATACGGGGCATGGTGTTCGGGTCCAGAATACTTCTCCAATTTAATGTCTGGTAATCTACACACATTCTCACAGATCAATTCTTCTTTCAAACTACCACAATTGGGGAAGCATAAGGGCTTTGAGACTCTTGAATGATCCCTGTGGCCAACATTTCTTGAAGGTACCTTCTAACATCGTCTGTGTCAGCCTGGGCAAGGCGATGAGACCTCCCTCTGAATGGCCTCTCATCATGCAGTCAGATGTAATGTTCGGCTCTGCTGACACAACTGATGTCCCATTCCTTTAAAGAGAATACCAGGCTCCTCTGGTACAGCTTCTGACTAATCTTATTTATTTATTTTTTTTTAAACTTTATGTTTATTGTTGTTTCACATAAACACATAGTGTTACAATACAGATATCAGACGCATCTCATTTAATACAAGAAAAATTTAAGTAAAGACAGCATAATGCAGTCTAGATATCTAGTTTTCGAATTTGGGGGTATACCAACTCCATTTGTATATCTAATCAATAAGAGTCCCAAAAGCTACACTTCCACATGAAGTGGGGTTGATCCACATATAATATATCGAAAAAAACAGAAAAATTCAACATCCAGTATTGATTAAGTCCCCTTACCGAATATGGGAAAACTAGAAACTTAGTGAGCTCCCTTACACTCTTGCAACTTCAACTGTAGCACTGTTTTAACCAGCTATAAGCTACGAAAAGTTAGACAGACTGAATAGTCTGAATGGACTTTCCTTATAATTAAACATTCTTAAAGGATCATAGATACAGCTTTCCCTGAAAAAGAAAATTAGACCATTCTATATATGCTTTAATAGGCTATATCCAGAACACATCAAGAGTCTCTCAAAGTAAACAAGTAGATATTATATAACAATAGGAAAGCCCTTCTTCTGAGTGGCTGAAGTTATACAGAGTCTTGTTTAAAGGGGTTATTATTAATGTTCAAGTTCTTTACTGTGCCCCAGTCAAGTGTCCTCTTTCCCCGACTCTTGTTCCGAATCAACTCGGGCACTAGCATTAGAGGACTCGAACTCTCTCTGGATTTGCTGCACTCGTTCGCCTGCCTCTTCTGGATCTGAAAATTGAAACGTATGGCCCCCATAATAAATTCTGAGACGTGCTGGCATCATCAGGGTATGAGCCACCCCCAGACTTCTTAGAGAGGCACGAACCCCGTCAAATATTTTTTCTTCAGGCTCTCGTGGCATAAGAGAGGTCTGGAAAGCAATGCAGAGTATGCCCCTCGTAGTTCAGACAATCGGTATTGCGGGCCGCCTGAAGAATCTGCTCCTTTACACTTGCACTCGCTGTCACCAATAGAACTGTGCAAGGGAGATCTTTCTGTGCCCCAGCAGAGCGCGACGATATATGATAAGTTTTAATGAAGTGATCCCCCAGTGTCTGATCCACCTGTAGAGCCATAGGTAGCCAGGATTTTAGAAATGAAAGTAGGTCAGGATTCTTGGAGCCTTCTGGCAGCCCGATGAGACAAACATTAGGCGCTCTGCTCGCATTCTCCAGCGCCTCTAAACGATACCTTAATTGCCCATTCTCTTGTGTGAGTTTGGCTGTAGTCGACAAGGCTTTTATTGCCTGATTTTCAGCAGATGAGGCCATTTTTGTAGCAGCCTCAGTCTTTAGATCTTGCTCTCCTAGTCGTTGGAGGACCGACTCAACCTTCCCATCAATGGCTTGCATGGCAGCTTGCAAGGCCTTCCATGGTGGCTCACCAGAAGAGGTAGCAGTTGAGGTGAGCCGCTTTTATTCGTGCGACCCATAATCAATTTTAGTATCAAGCCAGATTAAACGTGAAAAAAGCACATCTGGTTTATTCAGGGGGATGTAAACAAGGGTGGGGCGTAAATCTAGCTGTGATTGGCATATCTGATTATATTCAGGTTGGTAAAGCATGCACTGTGAGTCCCTCTGACCAAGTCCCGCAACCCTGGGTACCCAGTTGGAAAACAGGCTAGCCTGAAGCATTTCCCGGGGTAGGGCGGCATTACAGCTGTTGTAGGGGTCCTTAGGAAGGAAAAACACAATTAACATGCACTCAACCCAAAGATTTGTAATCTGGAGCTGGATGGCTCTGTCCGTTGCAAATAAATCCCGAACAATAAAATCAGATGACACACAAATGATTGCAGCTTTATTGCAGGGAGCTACCCTGTTTTGTTCTCATGCTACCCAGACAAGAACGTAGGACAGGTGAGATGAAGACCTCATGGATGTTGTACTGGAGTGCAAGGGGAAGCAGGGCCGACACGCCTTACCGTGGTGGACGCTACCTGTTCGGTGGTGTTGAGCAGGAGGCCGAATCCCCGAGCGGGTCTTTCACCAGAAATGTCTCTGAATCGGGAGCGGCAGCATAGGCCGAGATGGCAGGACCCAGACAGAGTGAGCAGTTTGTATAAAGTCCACAAAAAGTGTTGGAGCAGCTTCTATCTAGCATAACAGAACCTATGGTGGGGAACCAAATCACGACCCATGCCATACATTCAACACATTTATAAGCACTTAGAATATTTGCCACAGTTTGATAAAAGTCCGTTTGCAATAAAACAGGGTCTCTGCGCAAACCTTTCGATCTGAGGCTCAATTCAGTACCTGACAGGCTGATCGCTTCTGGAGCAAGTCTTCAGTCCCTTGCAGGCAGCAAGATCACTCTTTTCACTTGAGGTTTCAGGTCTCAAACAAGAAATTGGATAAAGTCTGACTTTCTCACTCACAGCAGTTCTTCACAATGGAAGATGGGGCAGGCAGGCCAGCATAGCCTTCCCCCCGATTTTCCTGCACTCTACGCAGGAGCAGCTGCTCAATGACTCGAGCTATTCACTCTCCAAACTCCAACTCACAACTGACTCACTGCTGCAGGCAGCTCTGGACTTTCCCAGTGATCCAAAAGGTTCGGTTGACTGAGGGAACTGTCTGCCACAGAAATGGCTCCCCCCTCCAGGTTCATTTAGGTGCCAAACCATAAAAACTCAATTCCTACAGAAATTCAGTCCACCAGGCCTCTGGGGACAGTCTCCATTTTAGGTCTCCTGAGGTTCGATTGGTCCAACACTGGCAGTCCCTCCAGAACCAAGATGGTGGCTCTAATTCTAAAGTTTGTGCTGCAAATGGAAGCAGGTTAGACAAACTCCTACAGCTTTATTATTGTAACAGATAAACAGTAAATAATTACTTTTCCTAACAGAGCTCCCTCTGCGCAAATAGTGACTGCAGAATGGAACAGAAACATGGACAGTTTTACTGGTCATGAGCCTTAATTCACTCAGACCCAGTTCAGACTAATTTTCTCACACAGAACACAGCCCTCTTAAAGAGACAGGTAAGGGGGCTTAATAGAGCACTCTCATGCAGATACACACAACTACTGCAGACACAGAACACCATCCTGACACTGGGCATTAGGCAGCCCAGGAAGATATTTATAGAAACCCCTATTTGTAGGGGGGTTACATGTGTATAGCACATTAAGTTTTTCCAGGGACACACTGGGGCTCGACACTACTTTGAGCCCCATACATATTCTATCTGAGTCAGAATTCACTGGGATGTATGGCTGAATCATAGTGGTGGGAAGGAGGAAGGCCCCACAGGCAGTCTTCCAGAGCCACCACCCTTGAGTCGACCTCCCTTCCCAATCCTAAGCAGGTTCCTGCCCCCCTGTGCTGAAGTTTCTCCAGAGGACAAAGTTAGGGTTATGTTGCATTACATATAATATGCAGGTATTCCATCGAGATGTAAAAGTCTCAAGTTCATCATTCAAACTGAAGGTAATCCTTTCCGTCCTGTAGAGATGATTGACTGTCTTCTGCCACTGGAACATCCCCAGTACCTGATCTGTTAACTAGTTTCTGGTGATATATTTCCCAGTTGCTACAAGGAGGGTGCCCAGAAGGTATTTTGCATGTCTGCCCTGTGGGGTCTTTGAATATTGATGTAATAAGTACATTTCTGGAATCAGCATAAACCCGGGCGAGAAAATTTCCCTGAGCTCCTGTGCTAGGTCCCTTTAAAAATTCTGACAATCTCAGACAGGACCACATTATATGGTATGGGTTACCCTCTCCTCTCTGCAGTTTCCCTAGCACCTTATTGTATGCCCATGACCTTATTTGGCCATGATTACTGGGGTCCAGAAAAATGTACTAAGTGTTTCCTGGCATATTCACACCACATATGAGAGAATGCGATCTGGCCTGTCTCTGGACAACCCAGTTTCCATTGTTCCTGCTCTTGCTCCTGTCCAATTTCTGCTGCCAATTTGTCTGCAATATAAAGAGTACTATGTGTTTGGGCCCTCTGTATTGCTTGATAAAGTAGGGAGATCAGGTATCTAGCAGTTTGGGAGTGGAAATGCAGAAGCATTGCCATCATTGGGTGGGGAAATACCTCATGGTCCCTGACTACTGCTGGTTGGGAGTCTAGAAAATGCCTCACCTGGAGGTAGCTATAAAAGTCTCTGCAGTCTAGTCCATACTTATTTTGCAATTCAGCGAAGGGCACTGTCTCAGTGTCAGCACAGAACTGTGAAAGATAAACTAGCCCCATGCGTCTCCATCTGTGGAACATGGGATCAATATGTGCTGGGAGAAAGCCGGGAAGTTGAGTTAGGGAGCAGAATTAGATCATGTGAGGGGCCAGGTTCAGCTCCTCAACCACTTTTCACCAAATTGTTTTGACTTCTGCAGTCCATGGATTCAGTGGCTGTTGGGGATGGTCCAAGTCTCTGGAGGTAAACAGACTCTGGGACATGTCCTGGAATGGCAGTAAGGTGTGCTCCATTTGCAAATGCTGTGGGCCCTCATTAGTATGGTGCCACATTAATACAATCCTTAATTGGGCCACCTGAAAGTATGTGCAGAGGTCCAGTAAAGTCAGGCCTCCATGGGCTTTAGGAAGCATCAATGTATGGAGTCTGTCCCAAGGCCTGTCCCCATTCCAAATAAATTTGGAAGTTTTAGTTTGCCATTTCCACCAGCTTTGTTCAGGTATAGGGACTGGGACATTCTGAAATATGTAGAGACATTGTTGTAGGGTTACCATATGGAATGTATCCACCCTGCGAATGGGACTGAGCGGTTGAGCATGTCATTATTTCAGGTTAGCTGTTAATTGTGCAACCAGAGGACCATGTTGGCGTTGTATAGTTGACTCAGTCACAAGGGAAGTTTGATTCCAAGATATTTAATTTTCTATAATGCCCATTGGAAATGGGACTGAGCCTGCAACGCAGCCAATGGTTGCCAGTTAGTCGGAAATGCCTTATTTTTTGTGGTGTATGGTTTATAATCAAAGATCGCCCCATATTTTTCTATAATGACAAACACTTCACATAGGGATGTGTCTGGATAAGCCAAGTAAAGGAGGACATCGTCCAAGCATAGCACAACACTATGTCCCATGCCCCCCATAGGTATCCCCCATACTGTGGGTCTTTCTCTGATGCCTTGGGCTAAAAGTTCAATATACAGGGCAAAGAGTAGGGGAGATGGGGGCAACCCTCCTGGGTACTGCACCCTAAAGGGAAGCTCTGCAGTACATGCCTATTTACCTTAATAACGGCCTGGGCGGTGGAGTATATACGCTGCAGTAGGGTAATAAAAATCTGTCAAGAGAGCCATTTTCTGTAAGGCTGTGAATAAATGGGGTCAAGATAACCTATCAAATGCCTTCTTGGCATCTAAGCTGACAAGAAGAAAGGGGTAACTGCTGAATGGACCTGGTGAAGGATGTGGAGTGTGCAATGGATGTTTTTTCGCTCTTCTGGCAGGTGCAGACAAACGCCATTTGATCCAGATGAATCAGGTTGGGTAACGGGGCATCTAGCCAGTTGGCCAGTACCATCATGAACAATTTATAATCAGGGTTCAAGAGTGATATGTCTATATGCACAGCATTCTAAGGCGTCCTTACCTGGTTTCAGGATTATGGAGATGGTAGCCTACTGCCATGTCCTGGGGATTTCTTCACCAGCAAGTATTTCATTACAGAATACGGACCTACTGTAATTGGGACAGGAGAAGGTCCTTTGGGGATTTGTACATTTCAGTGATATATCCATCAAAAGCATGAGCCCTTGTCAGTATTATTTTTCATAGGACCAGGAGCAACTCCTTGTCAGAAATGAGGCGAGTGAGGCCTTCAGCCTGTTCATGAGCCAGCTGTGGCAGTGAGAGAGGGGCTAGGAATGCTTTCATTTGTTCCTGCCTGTAAGGACCATTGGGGCTGTAATGAGAAGCATAAAAATGCGGGAGGCTTCGGCAATATCAGCCATCTTGTGCAGCTCCTGACAAGTGGTGGGGTGTCTTAACTTGACTACAGTTGCTTTGTTCTTTTGCTGTCTGACCTGGTGAGCCAGGAGGCTAGTCCCTCTAGGTCCCACCTCACAGTACTTAGGACGCAGGTAGGTTAAGGCCACCTCTGTCTTGGGTAGGAAAATAGCATGCAGCTCCTGTTTGGTTTTATCCAGCTGAGCTTTAATGGAGGAATCACCCTGCATGTGAGCCTGCTGCATAAAATGGAGAGAATCTTGCAACTCCTCAATACGCTGTAGATGCTCTTTATGCTTCCTCCCAGTATGACTAATTATAGACCCCTAAGGACCGTTTTATGAGTTCCCCAAATAATGGCTTCTGAATGCTCCCCACCCTGGTTAAGCTCCAGAATCTCTGAGACTTTTTCAGCTAGAAAAGTCCAAAAGTTCTCTGAACAGAGGTAGAAAACATTCAAGCGCCACTGAGTGTGGGGTTGTTCCTTCACCAAGCAGAGGTACCTTAGGAATGGGGCATGATAACATGTCTCAGATCCTGCAGTCCCTTACAAAATGCATATGTTCTTGTTGGATGTAGCTATGGTCAGTCCTACTATAGGTGGAATGCACCGCTGAGAAGTGGGAGTAATACCTGGTCTGTGGGTGCAGGCCCTGATGAATATCTGTCTGTTTGTGCACCTGGAGGATGGTTGCACAAATTGCATGGGCTGTTGGTTGTCACAGGGGGTTTTTGCTTAGAGGTATCCCAAGTCGTGGACCGCAGCATATTAAAGTCCCCTGCTAATAGTAAGACCCCCCTGTACTAACTAGGACCAAATCCAGGAGCTTTCTGACTGTGGTCCATCCCAGTGAGATGTACAGGGTAGCCAGTGTGACCTGCACCTTCATTCGCTTTACTGGGTTGTTAAACCCGTTCACATTCAAAGAATACCATTGTAACCCCTAGGCAGCACTATCCCCAAGGTTACTACCCCTGCCTGTATTCCTAAGCACAGGTTGAGGGGCCTGGATTCTGTATTAAGGTGCCTCTACCCAGAGTAACAGTATTGGGGGTGTCTGTCTAGCCTGTTATAGCTCTCTGGGAGAAGCTACAATCACCCACTAACCCTTCTAATGGCTTGGAACCTGTAACAGCAGTAGTTACCACACAGTCAGTTTATAGCAGTAATAATATGCACACACCCTTCACACTTACCACCAGGGTTGGACCTTCAGCTATCTCCCTGGAGATCCCCAGTAAAATAAGGTTAGCAAAACACTTGAATACTTTCAAAACTGAAACCCAACTAATAAGATGCACAATAGCCAGGTTAAACGTGAAACAACAATTTGATTTATTCAGGGAACGTGAACAAGGAAGGGCTGTGAATTTAGGTAAATGATTGGTACTCTGATTAAATTTAGGTTCTTGGCATGCACTGTTAAGTCCCAAACAAATAGTCCTACAACACTGGGTACCCAGAATGGAAGGCTGGCTAGCCAGATTCATTGCTCAGGGTTGGCCAACATTGCAGCTTATGTTGGGGCCCTTGCTGGAAGGAAAAGCAGTTCGCATGCACAACAACAAAATGATTATTTGTAATCCTGGTTGGGTGGCCCAGTCTCATGAAACCCAGAAATTTTGAAAAAAATCAGATGGCACCACAGATAATTATGTGACTCGTTGCAGGGAGTTATCGTGATTGTATTCATGCTACCAGATTGCTGTGGAGTCGCAGGCGATATGGAGACCTCATGTTCACCGATGAGCATGGGGAAGCAGGGCTGATATGACACACCTCTTCTTCACCGCCTTTCCTGTCAGGTGTCCGCAACCTGCAAGTTTTTTCTATGCAGAGGTTGGATGCCCAAAGTCAGTCTCTCGCTGAAGACTATCGCTGGTGCCAAGCAGTTGTTCTGGGCCAAGATGGCAAAGGCCCAGGTGTGAAGAGCACATTGGCAAAGTGCAGTTCTGTGAGCTGGTGAAGCCTCCAGCTGGTGTAACAGACTGGGTCACTATCACGCAGGTTCTGACTCACAGGAAACATTCAGCACATTCAAATAAGACAGCATCAGCTTTTTGTAGTTCAGATATAGTCCTATTGCTATTGCAGTAGATTCACTGAGCAAACCTCTCGATCCAAAATTTGTCTGGCACACTAGCTGGGCTGATCGCTTCACAGGAGCAATTCTTCAGTCCAAAACTCAAGCGGTGCTTTCAAACGCTCTGATACTTTCTTCCGCAGGTCCAATTTTAAATCAAAACAAGTCTGACTTCTGCAATCAGGCAGTTCAATGCAGGAGAAACGTGACAGGGAGGCATGTTGGGCCTCTTCCCGCTGCTTCCCCGGAGCTCTGTTCAGCAAGCCGCTGTTTGAAAGCTCGAGCTGCTCACACTTCAAGCTCCAACTATAACTGATCACTGTCTCTTGCAGTGCTGGGCATTTCTCTTAGATTCCAGGATTTGGGTTGGCTGGGGAAGCTGTCAGTCACAGTTAGGACTCCCTGTTCTGGCCAGTTTAGGCGCTAACCCAAGAACTACAAAAACTACAGTTTTCCTTCTCATGAAACACTTGAGCCAGGATCCATTTAGGTCCCCTGAGTCCCATTGGTCCAATTACTGGAAGTTCCAGACCTAAGATGGTGGCTCCCATTCCAAAAGGCAATCTGCAAGGCAAGCAGGTTAAACAAACTTCTCTAATTCAAATACAATGATATATTAGACGTAGTTAAGTACCGCTTTCATACATGCTCCCTCTGCACTATTATCAACTGCAGAGTGGAGCAAGCCAGAGCAGTGTCTGGCTGGTCGCAAACCTTGAATCACTCGGACCCAGCTCAGACCATTCACTATACACAGATTAGCTAGACTCTTGAAGGGATAGGCACGGAGGCACAGCATGGCACTCTCACAGAAATGAACAGAAACAAGTAGATACCCAAGGATCTATTACCTCTACAGGATGTTGGCCTGGCAGTAGGCATTAAAGGAGCCCAGGAAGACATTAAGGTAAACCCCAAATTTGTGAGGGTGTGTGTTATGCCCTTCGCTGCATGGAAACACTTGGCTTCCACGTCAAGTCTATAAATTGTAAACAGTTCTATATAAACAACACTATATGTAAATATAAAGAGTGGAGTGCCACAGGGGTCAAATTTGGGTCCGCTTCTCTTCAACCTCTACATCAGTGATATTGCTGAGGGTTTGAGGGGGAAGGTGTGCCTGTTTGCTGATGATACGAAAATATGCAATAGGGTGGACACCTGGGGGGTGGAGGACATGAAGAAGGGCTTAAATGTATATTTTATATTTATGCTATTAGGAATGTTGTTTTAAACATGCTATTACTGAAATATGTCATCTTTGTATTCTGTATCCTGTTTTTACTGTGTACGACACCCAGAGCCTTCGGGATTGGGCTCCTTAGAAATAAATTTTGCCTTGCCTTGCCTCAAAGACGCTCGAAAAATGGTCTGGGACATGGTAGCTGAAATTTAATGCCAAGAAGTGTGCTGTGATGCACTTGGGGAGTAGGAACAGAAGAGCAGGGTGTACCCTAGGTGGGGACAAAATCAAAGTAACAGAACAGGAGAGGGATCTGGGGATCATAGTCTTCTCAAACTTTAGGTAGGAATCCAATGTAGCAGGGTGGCAGGAAAGGACAGTGGAATGTTGGCATGCATAGGCAGGGGCATTACTAGCAGAAGGAGGGAGGTAATAATGCCCCTTTACAAAGCCATGGTAAGGCTGCACCTGGACTCTGGGGTTCAGTTCTGGAGGCCACATTTCTGCAAGGCTATAGGTACATTGGAGAGGGTTCAGAGAAGGGCAACTAAGATGGTGCAGGGTATGCAGGGAAAGTCATATGAGCAGAGGTGTAAGGAGCTGGATCTGTACATGCTGGAGACAAGGAGGGAAAGGGGAGACATGATTGAAACTTTTAAATATGTAAAGGGGCTCAATAAAGTGGGAGAAGAGGGTTTACTTAAGAGGACGGAGGGATCAGAACTAGAGGGCACAGCCTCATACTGCAAGGAAAAAAATACAGGGGCAATGTGAGAGGGTGTTTCTTTACGGAGAGAGTGGTGGAGTCCAGGAACAGACTACCAGACAAAGTGGTGAGGGCTAAATAGGTGGAAGAATTCAAGAGGGCATGGGACAAGCATATGGGGCTGAGTATCGGGGGGATGGTGGGAGCTGGCAGGGAGGGGGAGGTGTAGGGGGGAAAAAAGGGCAGACTAGATGGGCCAGTATGGTCCTTTTCTGCCGTCAAGCTTCTATGATTCTAAGATATGATATGTACATATATACAGGCTGCAGCCATAAACCATTACATTTCTATACCATAAACGTTAATATCTGATGCATTAGCAATAAGTAAGCTAGCTATAAACAACATTATTATTATATGTTTTATATTTTGCAATGAATACTGCACATGAACATATTACTTTCCATAGAAACTAGTTCAAGTAGCTAAACACATTGTCTGTATCACCCTTGTCTGTATTACCTCCTACACACTAACCCACATGGTTGGGGGGTTAACCCTATCAGCTAATCTTGGGCTGCATGGGGAGGTGTCACCAGAACACTGACTGGAGGGCTTTATTATCAACTTCGAGGTTGCAATGTAACCTATTTTGGGACGAGAGTTCTCAGAAATGTACACCCCTTTATGAACTACATTCATGGGAAGATCTACAGGCCTTCCTGGGCAATCATAACTAAGGCGCACTACAGGCTTAGTGGCTCTACCAGATTTTCTGGGAGGGGCAGGCACAGGCTCAATCCTTTCAACACTGGCATTTGGGTTGACCAGTCCCGGCTCATTGACCAGCAATAAGTCAGCTTCTGACGAAAGGGGTGCCTCTGCACTGGCTATTGGTTCAGAACTAGAAGGAACACTTTCATTGGCCTGTTCTGTGGATTCTGATTCAGAAGAAACACTTGTATCAGCTTGCTCTGAAATTCCAAGTTCAACTTCAGGAGGAAATTCTGTGGAATTTAAATCACATAACACATTGCTAACACTTTCAGAATCATCATTTACATTAGCATCATTGTCCATCATGATATCAGAGTCATCATCGTCTGACATTTCAGCTTCATCTGGTATGTCACCTGCTTGGCTAACAGTAGTAACCAGGCGGCGAACATGATTAGGAATGTTTCTTGGCATTTTTTTCTTAAAGTATGTAATCGAGCCTGTCTGTCAGCTATTAGTCGGCCATTTGCTTTACCCAAATCTTCGGGCCATGGCACTTATTTTGCTTGTGTCCATCCTGTCCACAGTGCTAGCAGAACACCTGGTCCTCAAAGTAGGCATCTGGATAGGGGGCCACAGGGGGCATAGAGGCAAGTTTAGAAGCTTCTTTGTTTACAGGTCCTACCTCTATGGAGCCAGTCAGGATTTCTGGCCGCTGGAACAGCTCTAGCAATATACCACATAACCAGATGAATCGAGCCTCTAACTTGCTCATCCTGTCATTTAAAGAGGGAGACCAGGTACTTCCTTTGGAACTTGAAGTCCTTTCATCCTCACTGGGACACCGGGACCAAGGATTGTCTTCAGCCATAGCTTTTTGTCCCAAAACAGGTAACACAGAGTCATCTTCATCTGGTCGTGCTCGGCCCTTCATACTGCCCGCATTAACAAAATAAAAGAGGGAGCATCATCTAAGCACTGCTGTGTTTGCAACTGAAACATCACGGAATGGGGGTCCTCAAACGAGGTCAAGATGTCCATCTGGACTCGATTTATGTCCTGTGATGTTACCCCTCCTTTGTCAAATATTTTTAGCAAAACATGCTCCAATGTCATTAGGTAGGCCAATAACAATTGCCCTTTGTGTTGGCACATAGCCTTGAACTCCCACATTAACTAATTTATGTCCTCATGAGGGTCAAAGACTGAGGTCAAGGCATCCAAGTACTGCTGCGGGGATGCAGCAGGCCCAGTAGATTGGAACTCTTGAATATCATTTAAGGCGGGCCCTCTAAGAGTCACTATAATTTTCTGCCACTTTTGATTCTCGGTACCAGACAAGCTTTCCACCATCGGGGTTGCATGTGTTTTCCAGATCTCCCAATCTTTTCCCCCACTGGGGTGGGGATGATTCCCGAGAACATACCATCCATGATCTAGGCAAACCTGTTGGGAGTGCGGGCAGATACTTTACGGGTTGTTTTACCGCCAATTTTATAACTGACTGAAATGTTATAGTGTGGCCACTAGGGGACGCTAATCCCAGCAGTGCCTCAAAGATGTAACCCCTTGGCGGTGCTATCCTTAAGGTTACTACCCCTGCCTGTATTCCTAAGCACAGGTTGAAGGGCCGGGATTCTGTGTTAAGGTGCCTCCACCCAGAGTAACAGTATTGGGGGTGCCTGTCTAGCCTGTTTTAGCCCTCTGGGAAGCTGCAAACACCCACTAACCCTCCTAGTGGCTTGAAACCTGTAGTTACCACACAGTTAGTATAAAGCAGTAATAATATGCACACACCCTTCACACTATGCACACACCCTTCACACTTACCACCAGGGTTGGACCTTCAGCAATCTCCCTGGATATCCCTTGTAAAATAAGGTTAGCAAGACACTTGTACACTTTCAATACTGTAACCCAACTAATAAGATCCACAGTAGCCAGGTTAAACATGAAACAACAATTTGATTTATTCAGGGGACGTGAACAAGGAATGGGCATGAATTTAGGTAAATGATTGGTACTCTGAATAAATTCAGGTTCTTGGCATGCACTGTTAAGTCCCAAACAAATAGTCCTACAACACTGGGTACCCAGGATGGAAAGTTGGCTAGCCAGAGGCATTGCCCGGGGTTAGCCAATGTTGCAGCTGATGTTGGGGCTATTGATGGAAGGAAAAGGCAGTTAGCATGCACAACAACAGGTGGCCCAGTCTCACGAAACCCAGAAATTTGGAAAGAAATCAGATAGCACCACAGATAATTATTTGACTTGTTGCAAGGAGCTACCCTGACTGTACTCATGCTACCAGATTGCTGTGGAATTGCAGGCAATATGGAGGCCTCATGGTGTTCACCGATGAGCATGGGGAAGCAGGGCTGACATGACACACCACCCTTTCATGTCCTTTCCTGCCAGGTGACCGCAACCTGCACATTGTTTCTACGCAGGGGCTGGATGCCCAAAGCTGGTCTCTCACCGAAGACAATCTCTGGTGCCGAGCAGTTGTTCTGGGCCAAAATGGCAAAGGCCCAGGCATGAGAAGCATGTTGGCAAAGTTCAGCTCTGTGTGCTGGTGAAGCCTCCAGCTGACGTAACAGATTGGGTCGTGATCAGGCAGGTTTTGACTCACAGGAAATATTTAGCACATTCAAATAAGACAGCACCAACTTTTTACAGTTCAGATACAGTCCTGTTGCTATTGCAGTAGATTCATTGAGCAAACCTCTCGATCCAAAATTCATCTCACACACTAGCTGGGCCAGTCGCTTCACAGGAGCAATTCTTCGGTCCAAAATACAAGCGGTGCTTTCAAACTCTCCGATACTTTCTTCCTCAGGTTCAATCTTAAATTGGAACAAGTCGACTTCTGCAATAAGGCAGTCCAATGCAAGAGAAACGTGGTAGGGATGCAAGTTGGGCCTTTTCCCACCAATTCTCCTAAGCTCCGTTCAAGGAGTCACTGCCTGAAAGCTCAAACTGCTCACACTTTATGCTCCAACTCTAACTGATCACTGTTTCTTGCAGTACTGGGCATTTCCCTTGGATTCCAGGATTTGGGTTGGCTGGGGAAGCTGTCAGTCACAGTTAGGACACCCCTATCTGGCCAGTTTAGATGCCAACCGGAAAACAACAAAAACTACAGTTTTTCTTCCCATGAGACACTTGAGCCAGGATCCATTTTAGGTCCCCCGAGTCCCATTGGTCCAATTACTGGAAGTCCAAAACCTAACATGGTGGCTCCAATTCCAAAAGGCAATCTGGAAGGCAAGCAGGTTAAACATATTACTCTAATTCAAATATTATATAATGATACATTAGAGGTAGATAAGTACAGTTTTCATACAGGCTCCCTCTGCACTATTATCAACTGCAGAGTGGAGCAAGTCAGAGCGGTATCTGGCCAGTCACAAGCCTTGAATCACTTGGACCCAGCTCAGACCATTCACTATACACAGATTAGCTAGACTCTTAAAGGGATAGGCACAGAGGCACAGCATGGCACTCTCACACAAATGAACAGAAACAAGTAGATACCCAGGGATCTATTACCTCTACAGGACGTCAGCCTGGCAGTAGGTATTAAAGGAACCCAGGAAGACATTGAGGTAAACCCAAATTTGTGTGTGAGTGTGTGTGTGTGTGTGTGTGTGTGTGTGGGGTAACACTATAAAACAGCACATCTTCTGACACACCAGAAAAACTTTGGTCCACCACAGAACCCTCCCCCTCCAGCCACACAAGTAACCTGCACCATTTAAATGCATAGATGGAAACAGCAAACATAATTATGCCATAACAGAAACAGGGCCCATTGGGGAGTCTACTGTGGTGCCAACTGGGCACCCATTGCTGATATACCTGGGTCATTAGGAATGGGGGTGGGGGGAATGACTGTATTGAGTGCCAACTGGGCTACCCAGTCCAGCAGGTGGCAAAATGGACTTCCAAGGTAGGGGCTCCAATGGGAGCCCCATGCCAGTTAAAAATTCCATGGCTAGGCATATCCCTTCCAAGTGAGAGGGGTCCCTGATAGCACAGTGCTATCCTAGGATATAGGGGAATTGGACATTACACAGCTGGCGACCTCCCAGTTCCCTCTGGTCCAATTTAAAACCATACCCTGCAGGAGGAATAGTAAGAGGAAGGTTCAAATTATTTAAGTGATCAGGACTTCAACTGCAGGACCTGACGTAGACTATGTGTAAGCACCTCCGACAGTGAAACTGGCAAAAGAAAATGGTGGCATTTTTTCCTTCTCGGGTTCCACTGGTAAGTCCCTTGATTTAAAGTCCTTCTGCTCTGTAGAATAGTATGTGGTCCTTCCATTAGGGAAATTGAAAACCATTTTAGGAGGGTAGGGGGCAAAAAATGTAATGTCCCTCATTCTCTGACTTTCATCAGCAAAGCATATGCCCGCCATCTAGCTTGCGATGATGTTGGGTAGTCACTGTCAAAACAGATGTGGGTGTCCTAGTAGCGAACCTCCACAGACTGCCATGCTCTAAGCAAAATGCCTTGTTTATCAGTAGCTCAGGAAGTTTGCCACTACAGAGCTTGGCCGAGAATCAGGGCCTGCAGGTTTGGGGCCCATTGCTCAATGAGCCCACTCTGTTTCCAGGATCTATCTTGGAGCTAGTCCAGGGCAGTAGGGAGGAAAATTTGGAGAAAGTCTGCCATATTCCATCCCTCCTCTCTCTAAGGCATGCTATACAGCCACAGATTATTCCACCTTTTGTGGCTGTCTGAGTCTCCCAACTTTTCCTCTGTTTGTTGTATGGCTGTATGGAGCTACAGACGGGCAGATTCTGTATTGTCTACTTGCTAAGCAGTCCAGGTAAGCTGTGTCTCATGCTCCTCAGCCCTCTTCTCAAGGTTGTTCACGTCAGTGTGCAGAGCTGTGGTGGTCTTCCTGACCTGTCTCCTAAAATCACGGAGTTCTGCTATTAAGAGGTCCAGTTTGCAATGAAGCTGCTCTGTCGGGGATGACTTGGTATTTTTCTTTGTAGCAGCTTTGTGGCAGCTGGAGTGAAAAGATACCACTGAGGCTAGCAAGCCCTCACTTTTGGAGCTGCCCTCTCCCAACCTGCCACCATCCACTCCCTCAGCCTCCCATCACTGCCATTGATGTAGGTGTATAGTCCACTCACTAAATATTTGTTTTTTGCTGTTCTTGCAGTGGTGGAATGAAAGGAATTACTCAAGGGTGGCTGCTGCTAGGGTTTCAAGGCACCATACTGAGTGTGACATCACCAAAAGTCACCCTGTTTCATACTTTTGAGACACTCTTCACTATCCACCCATCCTTAGATTTTACAGGTTCTGCCTGCAGTATAGAGGAGTAGTGGGCAACACTCGCAGTGCCCCCCATTAAAGAGTACTTAAACCGCACATGCAGAAGGGTCCCTGAGACATTCAGATTTTGTTGCTGTCACATGGTTGCTGTCCCTCCCATGTTGCCTGTATCTTTGTAGAAGCTCGGCTGATACTATTGGGTCCCAGCTCCTTGCCCTCCTGTCTCCTGCTATTGTTAGGGTGCTAGACCTGGGGGCATTGAAGGTTGAACTAGAGTCTGCTGCTGGGTTAGGGGTTTAAGACACTATTTATAAAACATATTTATTTTTTCATGATGTGACTGCCTTGGGGCTGGGTTGGCCTTTCATCCAGACAATAGAAAGCAAAGAGGGAAGGCATTTTCTCTACCTCAGAAATGACATCAGTGTTACCACCCAGACAGTGAAGCATCAAACCATTGGAAGCTTGGTGTGTGGGAATGTGACGAGATGTGTTTGTGTGTAGGGGCTTATATCCTTTCATTTTGAGTATACGCCACAGATTAAATGGTGCAGGGCCGAAAAAATAGCAACACTGTGGGAGGATGGGTACAAATTTGAAATTCCTGGCTTCATCTCTGACAGTAATGATGTTTAACATTTCAGAATAGCTAATGATGGAAAATAACACAAGATCTATGCTGTCAAGATTGTATGTTGTCTAAGCTCAATTTGAGTTGTAATTGCTCAAACTGTAAAATACTTTGAAAAGTTAAAGTACCCCAAACAAGTACAGATTTTCCGAGTCAACACCCCACTTAAATAAGAGAGGCAGCATGATTTGGTCTTCTAAAATCAGGAGGGTTTTGAAAGGGCTCTAGTCTAATGTACAGTATGTGCCTGACTATAGGATGATCGAAATGCAGTGTTTGACCCATTAAAATTTTTTTTTTATTTAGTTGTTTAACCAGGAGTAGCACACTAAGCTGAAAGCTTTTTTACAGGCGTGACCTGGGAGCACAGGGAAGTTAAGTGACTTGCTCAGAGTCGCACAGTATGCAAGTGCAAGCTGTGGGATTCAAACCCAGGTCTGGTCTGCTGGATGTCACCAGATTTGCAACTCAGAGCCTTAAACCACTGCGCTATACTGCCTCCTAAGTTAAGGGGAAAGGTTTGTTCTTTGATTTATAGTGGCAGCTGCTTAAAAACTTAGAGGACTTGGGAGTTAAGAAAGGGATAAACAGGTGGGTGGGGAACTGACTGTGGCAGAGGCAGCAGAGTGTGGTAGTAAACAGGGTCAAATCAGGGGACGGGTTATGAGAGGGGTGCACAAGGATCAGTCCTGGTACCTGTCCTATTCAATATATTCATTTGTGACATCGGTAAAGGTATCCAGGGTAAGACTATGCGGCAGGTTGGACAGTGAGGAAGGGGTGAGGGAGCTACAGAGAGATCTGGAGAGGTGGTCAAATGTATGGCAATTGAGATTCAGTGCCGAATAGTGCAAGGTGATGTAGTCAGGGAAAAAGAACCCACAGATGGAATACTGGATGGGGGGTACCCTGCCTGCTACATTCGAGGAGAGAGATCTGGGAATCATCTTCAGTGACTCTGTAGAGCAAACCAGTCAGTGGAGTAAGTCCTACAGCAAGACGACAAGGATGACTGGATGTATTGGGAGGGGATTCTACAGTAGGCAAAGGGAAGTGTTTTTGCCACTGTACAGTTCATTGGCGAGGCCTCACCTGAAATATTGTGCCCAGTTCTTGAGTCAACACCTGAGAAAGGACAGAGCTAGGCTGGAGATGGTGCAGTGAAGGGTCACAATAATGATCCAGGGCAGCAGGCAGATCCCATAAGGAACTGCTGGAGGCCAGAAAGGAGAGGGCTGACATTATAGAGACCTATAAGTTACTAAAGGGAATAAAAGAGTAAACAATGAAACTTTTTTTTGGAATATGGATGCAGTCACAAGGGGGCATGATTGTAGGTTGGTAGGGGGTGAATTCAGGAGGGATGTGAGGACATTTCTTCTTCACTGAGAGAGTGGTGAAGTCGTGAACTAGATTGCCAGTGGAAGTGGTGGTGGTGGTCGTGGTGGTGGTGGTGGGGGCTGGTACTATAAACAGGCTCAACCATGGCTTGGACAGAGCAATGGGACTCATGGTTCCACTAGAGTGAACCATGGAGGTAGGGGATTCAGGAGGGTGGAGCAGAGGGGGAATAACCATGCAGGACACTGGGATCACGAGATCATGTAGAAATACAGTACCTATATGGGCAGACAGTATGGACGCTTGGTCTTTATCTGCCAGCTGTATCCATCTAGACAACAAGCTTTCCTTCAACGACCACATCGAGGATCTATCAAAGAGGCTTAAAGCACGCTTGGGTTTCTTCTTTAGAAATAGGACCCTCTTTTCTCTCGTGACCCGAAAAAGACTTGTCCAAGCAACATTCCTTCCCTTGCTTGACTACGGAGACATTATCTTTATCTCCTCCCCAACCTTGAGCCTATCTAAACTGGACATACTCTATCACCGTGCTTTTTGCTTCATTACTAACTCTGCGTACAGGACCCACCACTGTGATCTTCATGCAGCAGTTGGGTGGACCTCTTTTGCCACCAGACGCCTCCTGCATGCTGGCATTTGGACCCTCAAATTACTACTTCACAAACTGCCTGTCTATTTAACGTCTGTCATACACATCTCACATAGTGCCTACTCCCTAAGGAAATCCGATCTTATCCTACTAGATGTTCCCAGGACACGTACCACAGCTGGCCAAAGAGCTGTCTCATACGCCCTCCCAAACATTTGGAACCCACTACAAGCCACGCTGAAGCTAACCAGCATCATATCAATTAACTCCTACAAAACACTAGCTATCTCTAAATTAAAAGACATATGTAGGTGCTACTAGGCCCCCAACGCCAAGTCAACTTCTTAGGTACCAACTGGCCCTCTACTTATTAAGCTAAAATGTGTTGCATAATTTAGGGCAAGATTAAAGCTGGAATGTACTGCATATATAGCATAAGGACTTCTATTGTGTATACCTCTTGTATTATATATTTATTCTTTGTTGTTCTACATTTTATATCTCCTGTCTATGTAATTCCGAACTGTATGTGTATGTGCCTCAGGACCTCCTTGTGAATGAGCTTGCTCAACGGAGTCTTTCCTGAAATAAACTTGAACTTGAACTATGTTTCTATGATTCTTTATTTATGTATTTATTTATTTTTATTGAGTGTAACAGCCCTTTGACTCACCTTGGCTGTTCTGGGGTCCACATTGCACACTCCTCTGACGGGGCCAGCCTGGGTTCAGGATGGAGAGCAGAAATAGTGTGGTGCCTCCAACTGTTACCCCAGGCAGGGAATACTTGTGAGCAGACTGCAGGTTACAACCCCCAGGAAATATGCAATAGCTTCCCCAAGACTCTTCCACCCACAATAACAATTCTCTCCTCTTGCAGTGATTCACAATACCAGAATATAACTTGAACATGTAATAGTATTTATTTTGGGGGAAGGGGAGAAACAGGATGAAAAATAGCACAACAGCATTAATAACTAGTTCAAACAATGTTACCCCACAGTATCTCCACTTCCTACCTACGGGTGCACCTGGCTTCCCACTAGCAGCTGCAAAGTCACTATAGTCCCTTTTGGTGGGTACCCAATCTTTTTGGTGGGTAGCACACCGCGGTGCAGATTTTGACGCTGGGGATCTTTCATTGGGGCTCAAATAACTTTAAACAGTAGAAACAATGAAACTTCAGGTCTGGGCTTAGTTGGTTCGCACAGCCCTGTCCGGGACCTAACCCCTAGATCCAAACTAGCTAACTAGCTAGCTAATAAAGTTCTCCCCTGAGCCACAGCCCAGAGATATTTACAGTTCTGTTTTTCAAAAGGGGGTTTTGGCAATCAGGATCTGGCACAGTACCATGGAGGTATCTCATTGGTGCTGCACCACAGAAGCAGTGGGGCTGACTGAAGAGGTTGAAGATAAGAATGCTGGTCTTCATCTGCCTGGCCTTGCCAACTTTGCCTCTGAGGCCTTTGTAGACAGTATTTGCCAGGCAGGCCTCTCACTGTATTCTCCATGGGTCTTCTTCTTCGTTGGTCTAGGGACAGAGCAGGCTTGGTCTGCTCGACTTCTCGGCTAACACACTTTCTCAAACTACACTGTAGCTGGGCTTTGGCTCGGTTTCTAGCCCCATCACTCCCAAGCATAAGGCTTGGAGCCAATAGCAGTTTCAGACAACTACCCCACTGAGAGGAACCCAGGTTGCTTGGTCTTTAATTGCAGCTGCAGCAATTTTAACTCAGAGCTGCACAATTTATAGTCTCTGCTGTCACACTGCAGCTCCACAATTTCTCTTTCTCTAGCTGTACAACATCTCAAGTCCCTCTTTCTGCAGCAGAAATCACAGTCCTCTCTCTCTCTGCAGCAAGGCTCACAATCCTCTTCATTGGCTGTCACAGGCACTTTGCTCGCTGTTATTTTGCTGGGGCTGGACAGGGCATTGGCGTCTGCGGACAGGCATCGGGCTAGTTAGCCCACAGAAGTCTTCTGCTTTTTGGATTCTCTGAAATCCCTGGCTGATCTCCCCTTTTGATGGACATGCAGTCCTATTTATACTTTCTGGCAGCTGTTATTCTTTGTTCTTTATTTTATTTATTGGAGATTCGGAAATACCTTTGAGTCAAAGACTCCTTTACAAAGGTTCCACGTCACAAATATTACAAACAGAGAAAGAGAGGTTACAAAACAGTACAGCAGTACCCTGTTGATCCCAGGCTTTTCAGTGCCCTTTGACATTATACCCTAGCAGCCCCCATCTTGCTGAAGTCCCTGGGGGCTGCCATCTTTATTTATATTTTGTCCCTTTTTATTAGATTAAATGCCCCTTACTAGGGCAAAACCCACTTATTCCATGTCTGGAGGTGTTCCGACCTTAACCCTCGGCTTCACTGTCTGCTCTGAAGACGGGGATGTAGTTAAGCAGTGGCTATAGCTAAAAGTGCCCTTTGGAGCCACGGCTTCTTTACTTCCCCCCTTGGCAGCTGTGCATGCACTGGAGGTGTGCACCGCCATATTTGTTTACATCTTGAGTGGTCTGGTTTCTCTGCTTTCACCTGGACTGCTCCACGAGTTCCCTTGGTGCCCAGAGGTGCAAAAACAGAATAGGATCTCGGCCCCTCTCTCTACCTGGTCCAAGGACACAGAATAGCGGCAGCCATAGCCACGGAACACACGTGACTACAACAGGGTCTGAAGCCCTCCCTCAGAGCCACTAAAGGGCACCAGCAGAGGAGCGGGGGCTATAGCCAGACCAGGTAAGCCCAAATGGGGGGCTTGCATACTTCTCTTGCCAAATGCTTGGTGTCCCAAGTCATTACATTCCCAACATTATATTCAATAAATACATCAAATTCATTACTACCTATGCACCCCATTCCTGTCTAGCATAAAATGCAACCATCATAATACAGTCACAATAACAAGTCAATATGCATTGTCTACCTAGACAATGAACGCTGTCTATACAGATGTACCTAAAGGTATACACATACACCTTCCCACCCAATCCATTGTGCAGCACACTGGAGGGAAAATAATAGGAATCATATGTTTATGGATCACCTGGATGGGAGTATTGGAGGAGGCACCAAGGGTATCGTAGGTGAGCTTGATAATGGGTTTGGGTTGTCGTTCAGACCGTTGAGGTAATGCTGCAGACTCCTGAGGCACAGGGGCATTGTTGGGCATGACAATATGATCATGAACTTGCTCACCACAGGCCAAGTCTATTGCACTGTCCATACCAATGTCCATTACTTGCTTGGGTGCTTGTATACTGGGCCTGGTCTCAGGGAAAAAAGGGACAACATGAGGGTTCAAAGGTTGCACAGGTTAAATTGGGTCAGTACTAGTGGAGGGCTGAGAATTTCAACAGTCCATTTGCCATTGATCCAACCCTTGACTTGTCTCTGGTACATAGTCCCAAAATGAAATACCTTCGTCCCATCGGAAGAGTCTGTGTCAATTGGAGCGGGATCCGATACAGGGCACCCAGAAGGCCCGGTTGGACCAGTATCCAGGTTCCATATAGACCTTTTCAGGAGGCCCTGATGGACCAATATTTTCTTTCTGCTTTTGCACAGTTGGGCTTCTTGTTTTGTGCTTTCTTACTGCTGGAGTCTCATTGTCAGAAATGGGGTCTCGTACAATCTCACCAATGGGGCGCAGGTGTTCTCTGTGTACAGTCTTTTCCAAACCTCTCCCTTGTTCTTGTAGAATTTTGTGAGGCTTGCTCTTCTACAAGATAGACTTCAAGGGCCCATTGATATTGAATTTTGTGCTTGCCTTGCAAGCATTTATTCTGTAGTAGGACCAGTCTCCTACATGTAATACCTGATGTCTCACTTTTTGGTCATATCTTTGCTTGTTTGCATGACTGGGCTTAGCTGCTGCCTCAGCTGCCAGTTGGTAAGCTTTCTGCAACTGTTCTCTCAACATTTGTGTATTCCAGATATGTTGTTTCAGATGTGCTATCATGGGACATGTCAAAACAGAGGTCAACCAGCAGTCTAGCTTTATGACTGAACATGAGGTAGAAGAGGGATCTTTGCCTGGCGTCATTCCTTGTACAACTGTGGGCGTGTACAAGATAACTGACTCTTTGGCTCGAATTGGCTTTGTCAGCTGGATCCAGGGAACCCAACATATCAAGCAAAGTTTTATTAAAGTGTTCATGGTGAGGGTCCCCCTGGGAGTGGTACGGCATTGCGCATGATTTCTTTATACCATAAGCTGCCAGGAACTCTTTAACCAACCAACTTTCAAAATCTCGCCCATGATCTGAGTTGATTCTCTGTGGAATACCATAGTGATTTACAGACTGTTGCATGACTTTTACGACTGTGCTGGCTTTTTGGTGTTTAGTTGGATAAGTCTGAGCGTACTGGTTGTAGTGGTCGATGATGACAAGAATATTGGCTTTATTCTTTCGATCAGGCTGTAGTGACAGAAAGTCCATGCACGGTGCACCCAAGTGAAAGTGGGGTCGCTGGTTTCTATATTGACCAGAGAGGCAGCTCTTTTGGGGAGTGTCTTTCTTTTCATACAATGCAAGCAGGCTTTGCAGTGCTTTTTTATGTCCCTTTTCATTCTGGGCCAGTAGAATCGTGCTCTTGCCAGGTTTAATGTCTGTTCATATCTCAAGTGACCCACTTCATCATGGAGGGACATCAGGACTGCCCTGTGTTACTTCCAAGGCAGGACCAGCTGGGTCTTTCAGCATGCAGGGTCATCACTATCTTGCACCTTACAAATTAGCAGTCCATCTTTTAGGGCCAACTTACTCCATTCTCTTAGCACTAGTTTATGTCAGGATAAAATCTGTGCATTTGGTCTGCACTGAGACCTTTCTCTAGCGCTTGAAAGACGTCACAGAAGGCATGGTCTTCTCTCTGGGCTTGTTGAAGCTCTGGTTTGCTTGGTTGGGGGAGAGAGGATAGGCTCAGTCCTTTAAAGTTTAAGTAAACCTCAGGAATAGCATCTGGTGAAGCTCCCAGCAAGTCGATTGTGCCGTCTGAGTTTGCTGTAGTGGCTTCCTCAGGTGCCATAAACTTAGAGCACAGAACTTTAAACTGTTGCACTGGTAATCTATACATTTGGGTCAGGTCGGTCTGTATGTGGGTGCTGTGACAGGGTGCTGGCATCTATGCTGATCTTGCTGCTTCTGTACTCCAAAGTATAGTCAAACATGGACAGTGTGGATAACCATCTGTGTCCAGCAGCGTCTAGCTTGGCTGTGGTGTTCACCTATGTTAGGGGGTTATTATCAGTCTGGCCAGTGAAGGGAACACCGTACAGGTAATTGTATAATTTCTCTGTCACTGCCCACTTCAAAGCCAGAAATTCGAATTTATATACAGGGTAGTGATTTTCTGATGCTGACAGGCTATGACTCATGAAGGCCACTGGCTAGAGTCCTTCTGGGTATTCTTGGTACAGCACCTCTCTTAACCCATTCAAACTGGCATTGGTATGCAGAATGTATGGCTTGTTGGGGTCTGCAAATGCCAAGACAGGTGCTCCACAAAATCTCTTGATGATTTCCTTGAAAGCAGCCTTGCACTTTGGCATCCACCTGTCACTGAAGGGTTCATTTAGTTTGAGATACTCTTTCAGGGGACTTTCTCTTTTGGACTGGTTTTTTTTTTTGGTTGGTAGGTGGGTAACCTTGGGTTAAACCATTCAGTGGGTACATTACCATAGAGCAGTCCTTCACAAACCGTCAGTAATACCCACAGAAACCGAGGAAGGATTGGAGAGCCTTGACCTTGGCTGGATCAGTCTGCACTCCATTAGCTGAGACAACGTGCCCCACATATTGTACTGAAGGTTGGAAAAACTGGCACTTGTCAGTGGAGACTTTAAATCTGAATTCCTCCAGCCAGTCCAGTACCTTGATTAGGGTTTAATGCTCATCCAGAGTTCTGTCGAAAATGAACAGGTAAGCCAAGTAGATGATAACCTCTAGCAGATCCATATCCCCAACTGCCTTTTCCATTAACCTCTGGAATGTGGCAGTTGTTTCAGAGATCCCTTGAGGCATACATTTGAATTGGTAGAACCCAAGGGGGCAGATAAAGGCAGTCTTCTCCTTTTCCTCTTCCACCGTGGGTATCTGATAGTACCCACACTGGAGATCCAGCACTGAGAACCATTTACTCCCTGACAGGCTGGCCAGAGAGTCTTCAACCCATAACACTGTGTATTGGTTTGGGATGTTCTTTTTTTTTTTTTAAAGTCCGATAATCGATGCACATCCTCACTGCACCATTCTTCTTGCATACCGCAACAATGGAGGATGCATAGGGGCTCCAGGACTCCTTGATTAAACCCGCCGTGAATAACTATTGCAGGTGCTGCTGGACATCCTCTGTGTCTACCTGGGCCAGCCTTTGGGATCTCTCTCTGAAGGGGCAGTCATCTCTTAAGCGAATATGATGTTCTTCACCTTGGATGCACTCTACATCCCATTCGTGGAGCGAAAATACTTTGCGTCTCTTTGCTAGCTTCTGGTTCAGGCTCCATCTATAGCTGTCAGGGATGGGTGAGTCCCCAAAGTTGAAGACGCTGGATCGATCTCTGTGTTGGGGGCTATCCATGCAGGGCTGCAGTTATGAATTTTGGGTCCCCGGACAAGACACTTGAAATGGGCCCCTATTTCCCAAACCAGCTAGTGCCGGGGTAATGCCAGCTCCTCAGGTGGGCCCCTCCTGAGCTCGGGGCCCCAGACAACTTCCCCACTTCCCACTTCCCCCCCCATTACTGCGGCCCTGTATCCATGGGTCCATCTCGATGACACTATCTGCTTTGTAGATATGTGCCAGCTCTTGACCCTCTCGAATGGTTATGGGCTTCTTTGGCTCATTGTTTACCCTCACCATTACAGGTCTGGCCCAGGGGAGGTCTCTGGAGGTGGCATCACTCCATGTTGCACCATGAGTCCTTCAGGCAAACTGCTCTCCAGTGAGGTGTCAGTAATAAAAGTGGGTCCTTTGGGCTGCTGGACAAATTCTGCAATGGCCACCAATCTACACTGTGAATTAGTAGGCAGGAGCAGTTCCCTTTTGTCCACCCTCCGAACCACACCAATGGGCTCATCTGCCATTTCAGGTTCTGTAGTCTCTATAGACAGGCTGACTATTTTTACCACAGCCTTGACAAAAGGCTTTAGCAGGTTATCCGCTCCACCTCTTTCCAGCTAAAATTTGGCCAGCCTGCCAAACATATTCGCATTTGTCTCAGTCAATACAGTCGTATCAGTCATTCCCTTGGACGCTGGGCAGATCAGTGCCTTGATAAATGCAATCTGCACAATGCAATGGCCATCATAGGGGCAGCTTGAGTCTTCTATTCCCCCACACCGACAAGCCTGACAAAGGTAGGAGCGGCAGGTGCTTCAAGTGGCAGTCGTAAAACATCCTGTGGATTATAGTGACTTGCGACCCACTGTCCAGCAATGCAAAGCATAGCATTCCTTCAATTAAAACCACCATATTAGAGGTGCTAATGAGCAGCAAGGAGTGAAGACATGGTTTCCCGTGGCTCCCACCTTCGCAATTCTAAAATTAATATAAATCAACGGCATCCATTTCAAAAGTTTCAGAAAACTCAACAAATAAAGTAGAGAAGTCCATATGGAGGAGTTTCTTGTTCCAGATTCTGAGACAGGGTAGAATCGATGGCTAAAAACATGAAGAAACAATTGTCTGCCAGACAGCCTGAGTTACTGGACCCAATCTCACTCTCTGACATTGAAATGGTCTTGCTTGGAAGAGAAGTTACTTCGCAAGTTATGGAGGCACTGGAACTGCGGCTGGGCTAAATGGAGAATGAGCTGGAAGCCCGCCTGCAGGCCATAATGGAGCAATCAACAACTCAGGCTGTTAGAATCGCTGATGCAGAGAAGAGAATTTTGACTTTGGAAGATGCAGTAGACCCATTGCTGAGCAGGATTGAGGCCTTGGAGAAGGAATCAGCCAAATTTAAAGATTTGCACAACTACCAAGAGAACTGTCATCGCCACTTAAATCTGTGGATCAGAGGGCTACTGGAGGGATAGGAGGGTCTGGACATTCTTGCCTTTTGTTTGGAAAAGCTCCTGAAACTCCTGGGGCTCACCCCTAAGAATTGTCACATAAAGCTAGAATGAGCCCACAGAGTGGTCGCACCAAAACCACCAGCAGGGCAGCCTCCCAGACAAATTATCTTTAGATTCCACAACTACCAAGACCAGGAGGCTGTACTAAAGTCCTACAGAGGGATGAAAGAACTTACATTTGAAGTAGCCAGACTGTTCATCTTTCAAGATTACTCTAATTGCCTTCATAAAAAATGACATGTCTTTAACCCAATCTTGGCTCAACTTTGAGAGATGAAAGTGGAGCGGTTCCTGATTTATCCCACTGTCCTCAAAATAAAGCATGAGGGGGCCACGTATTCTTTTTGAGCACTGGAGAGGGTTGTTAGTTTCGTGGATGGAAGAATTGAACAAAAAAGTGGGCTGAAGGTGAAGAACACTGGGCTATGAACATGAAGGGACTAAGTTATTTGTTCTTTTATGCAACACGATGATATGGTAATGTGTAAAGAATGAGAGACTAGTCGTCTGAACATTACCTGGAAATCTCCTTCTGTTTGTGTTGGAGTGATGAGCTCCCAAGTTCTTGTTAAGAGGAGATATTCTTGGCTTGTAGGGGGCGTATTGCTGAAACTTAAGAGTGAATTCAAGTGACTCTTCCCCACCGTGTCACTCCTGAGCGTGGGCTGGGGATGCCCCTGGCTCTCGCGACCTTCAGTGGAGACTGTTCGTTCAGCTGAATTGCTAATTGCAGGAAGGTCTTGTGAAGGACAGTTGCATGGGATTTGCTGGCAACATTTGTGTGACATGGGAGGTGAGTCAGGGGTGGTGGGGGCGATGGGCAGACACATGGAAATAATGGGCACCGCCATCTCCCTTACTGCTCCTGTAACCCTCTGAAGGCTGGATGGGGATATGGGGTGTCTGGAGCTCTGCGGGAGGGATTTGGGGAAGGGACAAACTGAGAATATGTTGGGACTCAGAGGGAGCGTATTTATGCCTTGAAGGGGAACAAAACGTATGTAGTTAAGGCTGAGGGACAGGAGGTTCAATGCTGCATGGCGATCAGAAGTAAGAAAGGGGCATAACAGTGTGAGGAAGTTCCCCCTTGTGGTAATAATTGGCAAATGAAACGCCATGCACCCACAGTGGGCTCCTGGACCATTTAACTCACTATTTTATGAATGTAATGAGGGGTGTCAGTGAATAAGTGAAAATGGATCTGTGTGAAGGTGGGGGTGGGGAAACGGGACATCTACTTTGAGGTGGGGTTGGCTATTCCTCTGGAATGGCACATGTTAGTATGGAAAACATAGAAGGGGTGGTGGGAGGAGGGTGGATAACCATATTGTGGGATTCCTGTATATAAGTTGGGGTTTTATTTTATAGTTTGATGCAGTTTGTTTATATATATGCTTGTTATATGCCTTATGGAAATCTATACCCCCGCAGTTTGGGGATCATTTTATGTCTAAACTATTTACTAGTAGCTACTACTCAGGGCAATACACACTGTCTTTTTATGCTACGCTGATGATAAAAAAAGAGCTAATAAAGGGAATTATAAGTAGCCAATATGGCATCCTCTGAGAGTTTAACTGTGGTGTCCTGGAATGTAAGGGGCGTTTCATTCCCAGTAAAAAGAACCAGCTTGCTCTTGGCTCTGCACAGACACGGGGCACACGTGGCCCTCCTGCAGGAGATGCACCTGACCTCACAGGAACACCAAAAGTTAACTTGCAGATGGGTTGGGGCCTATTACACCTCGTCATTTAATTCACATAAGAGGGGGGTGGCTGTATTAATCAAAAAGCACTTGCCATTAGTGGTTACCCAGGTAATTTCTGACCAGAAGGGGGGCCGGTATATTTCTGTAGAGGGAACGCTATATGGTGAAGTTATCACATTGGTGAGTGTATATGCTCCGGCCATTTTCGACCCCATATTTTATCAGGAGCTATTGGACACTTTGATTAAGGAACAGTTTAGAGGGCTGATTGTGGGGGATTTAATGCTACAATGACTCCGAAGCTGGACTACTCTGAGAGTAAAGGAAGGAATATCAGTGGGCTGAGGCCCTGGCAAGAAGGTATGGTAGACCTAGATATAATAGACAGTTGGAGATCAGCACACCTGGGAGAGAGAATTCACCTTTATTCTAACCCTCACAAATCTTGGTCTCGGTTAGATTATATATATATATATATATATATATATATATACACACACACCCTGAAGTTGGACTGAGAGAATACAAAAGGTACAACACAGTCTGATTGTCGTCTTGGACCATGCCATGGTAATTTTTACGTGTGGAGTAGGAGAGGAGAGGGGGAAGCCCCCGCCATGGAAATTTCCCAGATATCTGCTTGGCAACAAAGAATTTTTGGAATACAGTGGGACCTGTATAAGGGACAGAATGACGGTATGGTACAATCCGAGAGGGTGTTTTGGGATGCTGGCAAGGCATATGTTAGAGGAGCTATTATAACCTTCATAACAAAACATAAGAGAGAAAAGAGACTCAAGAGAGTAGAGCTGGAACAGAGGGTCAAAACCTTGGAGGAGGATCTAGTGAGGAGGTTCTTGGAGGGAGCATTAAAGGAATTAACAGCAGCAAGGGAGGTGCTTAATTATTTTCTTCAGGGTGAGGCTCAGACTGCATGTTTCTTTGCTAGAAATAGATTCTTTGAATGGGGTAACAAACCTGGCCCACTTTTGGTCTGGCTGATAAATGGGTGAAGGACATGCACGCATATATTGGAGATTAAAACTAAACAGGGAACGCTGACTCAGGATAAAAAGTTAATTAAGGAACAGTTTAAGCAGTTCTACCAGCATCTATACCAAGCAGACTGGATAAAGCTGCGAGCTTCTTAAATGGGGTCACCTTGCCACAGGTCTCAGAGCAACAGAGAGAACAATTGGGAGGGGAAATCACTAAAACAGAGATTAGGCAAGCCATATTAAGTTTAAAAAAGGGAAAGGCGAGTGGTCCAGATGACTTCCCAACAGAGTATTATAAGACCTTGCAGAACTAGATAGTAGAGGCATTGTGGAAGGTTTTCGTGGCAGTTTGGGAGGAGGGGGTACTCCCTGCCTCCTTTAGTGAAGCATTTATATTTCTGGTACCTAAGCCGGGAAAAGATCTGCAGGAATGCTTCTCCTATAGACTGATATCATTATTGAATTGTGACACCAAGATCCTGGCTAAGATATTGGCAGGGCAATTGAATCAGATTCTTCCGGAGCTTGTCCACCCGGATTAGACCGGGTTTGTGCGGGGAGGTGGTCCTACCATAATATGCGCAAGTTGTTAAATGTTGTGTGAAGAGCCCGGTCTTTGGGCAGTGCTGCGGTACTGTTCATGGACGAAGAGAAGGCCTTTGATCGAACAGAGTATCTAATGGAGGTACTTTTGCAGTTCGGATTGGGAGACAGCTTTGTGGGGCTGGTCAAGAAAATATATCGGTCACCAACAGCCAGGGTCTTGGTGAATGGCTCTCTTACAGAGCAAATTCCATTACACAAAGGTACAAGGCAGGGGTGCCCCTCTCCTCTTTATTGTTTGTCCTGGCCATAGAACCACTGGCGATGGGCGTCCGGGACCACCCAGAAATTAAGGGCATATTGGATAAATTAGGGGAGTCTCATAGGGTTATGCTCTACGCAGATGATATGCTCCTGTATGTGCTAGAGTCATCCAAATTCTACTGCCATTGCTAGAATTAATTGAATCCTTTGCAGCATTTTCTGGTTACAAAATCAATTTCAGCAAGTCCGAAATTATGTTATGGGGAGAGGAGGAGGAGGAGGAGGAGGAAGAACAACAGGGGGCTTGGGGGCCGGAAAATGGTTAGGACTTCATTCAGCTATCTAGGTATACAAATAGGATGGGTCTTGGGCACCCTATAGCGCCTCAATTACACACCACTTATTAAAGTTATAGAGGAGGAACTGAGATGATGGAGGGAACTCCCGGTTTCTTGGATTGGCTGTAATAATCTGCTTAAAATGAACATACTGCTGAGAATATTATATGTGATGCAGATGTTGCACATTGGGCCAGTTAAGAAAGACCTCAAAGGGTTAGAGAAGGCCTTTTCTGAGTTTATATGGAGGGGTAGGTGGCCATGTGCAAGTCTCTGTAGGCTACAAGCTGATGGATCCAGGGGTGGGTTGAATCTCCCAAACCTTCAGAATTACTACTTAGCCATACAATACAGATACTTGAATGACTGGGTCAGTAGACCTTGATCTGCTGGATGGCTGGACCTGGAGGAAGGGGAAGGCCCGGTCAGACTCTCGGCTTATCTGGGGAAGATAGGTCGGAAAGCTTATAATAAGATGGGTAATGGAAACCCGTTAGTGATAGCGGTACTGGAGGGCTGGGCTTAAATCCAAAAGCTGATGGGCTTGGGTAGTGAGGAAACTTTGTTACACCCACTAGAGGGAAACCCGGGCTTTCTTGTGG
The DNA here is from genome assembly GCA_016271365.2 of Neoceratodus forsteri. Classification (NCBI taxonomy): domain Eukaryota; kingdom Metazoa; phylum Chordata; order Ceratodontiformes; family Ceratodontidae; genus Neoceratodus; species Neoceratodus forsteri. The sequence continues at coordinate 442,898,550 of CM057456.1, read as the reverse complement.
GACTTGAGGACAAGGGATTCCAGATGTGGGAAGCCAAGGGAGTTGGATGCATTAGGAATATTTGGAGGAGTGGGCAACTGGTCCCCTTTGAGGACCTAAGGGTGGGTCTCGAACTGCCTAGGGGGCATATTCTGTTTTTTACAAGCTAGGGCATATGTTAAATCACTGGTAGGGAAAGATGTGCTGACTCTCCCCTGGTGCATGTGGAACATCTGGTCCTAGGCACCAGAGTCGATGCTGGGGGTCTGACTGGTAAAGCGGCACGTCTGGGATGACAAGCCCTCTTGGATTATACACAAAAACAAGAAGGCATTGAGAAGGTGACCTTGGTGGGGGTATTTTAGAGCAGAACTGGTGCCTGTTGTTGAGGCTCCATAGAGGAATCCTAATATGTGCAAGTACCAGGATTCCTTTTATAAGTTTGTGCACAGGCTGTACTGTCCTTCAGTAAAGGTACATAAGTTTAACCTTAAGGTCTCTCTTGTGTGTAGGAGATGTAAAACTGAACTTGGGACTTACTTTCATTATTTTTGGTCCTGCCCTGTCCTGTAAAAGTTCTGGGAGGGAATCGCACAACAGCTTGGGAAACTATGGGGAAGACAATTGTAAGTAGCCCCATTGTGCTTATTGTTTGGAGTTGATGATGCAGACCCTGAGGCTCTTTTCTAGATGGGTGAGGGTTTTGTTGGTACTGGCACGACACTGCGTTCTTAATATCTGGGTCTCAGCAGTAGCACCAACAGTTCAACAGTGGCGGCCATGACCGTTCAGATTCTCGCACAAGAGCGCCTCTCTTACCTTGTTAGAAATAAAACGGAGCATTTTCTGAGGGTTTGGGAACCCCTATTAGCATCACTCTCACCAGGGGAGGCCGTGGCATTACGAGAAGGCCTATAGTGGGGAAGATTTAGGGGCAACCTTGTGAATGAAAGTGTAACTCTGAAAGTACCTAATTAGTTTTTATATAATTGTATAATTTGCAATAAACTCAGTGTGTGTGGCTATACTATATGTGTTATATGAACTGATAACTGATCTAATCATAATATCTCTGTTTTTTGTGAGGTATATATCCCTGTCTTCTAGGTAGCAGAAGGAGCTATATAAAGAACTGTAGTAGGGGGGCATGGACTACTGAATAAGGCACAGTGTTTTGATTGACTGACTTTTTTATTTTCCGTTGGAAGTTGATTGAATGACTATTATGTATTACCTGTTTATGTCTGATATTTAAAACTCAATAAACAAATTACGCAAAAAAAATAATAATCTCCATGTTAGCATGAGCTCCAATCAAACCAGGTGGTACCTTACTCTTGAGTGGGATCTTTGGTTCCACCCACTTGGTGGAGCTTTCCAATTTCAGAGTCCCAGGTCACTCCCTCACTGGGCTCTGCAGTCATTTCCCTGGTCCCTTTGCCTCTTTTTTTCTTCTAGGGTTCCAGGTAACTTGCTGGCATTTATCTCCAAATCACTCGTTATTAAAGCGGAGGTGCTTTGATTGGCATGCTCATACTTCATAACTCTGGTATAGTCTCTAAGGCATCCAAAATGTCAGTTCTCTCCATGCCCTCAGGGATCCCTGTGACCAAGACAGCTTTCATAGGGTTCAGGTGCTCCCCACAGCACCACTCTTCCAATTCCTGTTGTGCCATCTTGATTCTTAAAACCTTTCTTTTCTTTTGGGGGGGGGGTACCGCAATTATGGAAATTACAGTTTCGGGGTGGCTACTTGTGGGAAGCAAATCCCAGCAGTGCCTCCACTTTGTGTAATAGCCCTTTGGCTCACCTTGGCTGTTCCAGGACCCTCGGGGTCCACACTGCACACTCCTCCAAGGGGGCCGGCCTGGGTTCAGGAGTGCAGAGATGAAATGGTGCTCTGCCTCCACCTGGAGTAATGGCAGGGAATACCTGTGAGCAGATTGCAGGTTACCACCCCACAGGAAATATACAATATCTGTCCCAAAGACTCTGCCTTCCACAATAACAGTTCCCCACTTTTGCAGTAATTCACAGTATCAGAATATAACATAAACAATTAACAGTATTTTTTTTTTTTTACCTTTCTGTTTATCTTGGCATACCTGGTCTGCTTCCATTATCTGGCATCTCTTTGGGACTCCGGCCAGTGTCCATCTGCACCTCACTCCCTTAGGGTCCTCACCTTCTTCCCCTGTGGCTTACCCCCCCAAGTGGGGTGGTGGGAGCCCCCAATTCACCCACCCTGTCCGGATCCAGTTTCAGGCGACGCCCCCAGAGCTGGTTTTTCCGTCGAACAGCCATCAAGCCGCTTGACCAGGTTTCCTCTTTTTCCACTTTTTCTCCCTCCTTGGCAATGAAGCATGCAATGCCAGCTGGGAACGTACTACATGTGCGTCTGCTTGAAGCACATCAGATGGCTGCTTCTCTGCCCCCCCCCCCGTAGGCACAGCGTCAGTGTGCCAGCCCCCAGCCGCTGCTAGGGGCCAAGCAAGCACCAACTGCTGGGAGACCCCACACTCTGGAGAAGGAGAGCTGTCCAAGGACGCTCCATCCTTCCCCACCCCTGCTGACCCCTGGTGACCCGTGCTTGCTCCCGAACACAGATCGTCGTGGTGGTGCGAAGTGTGGTGTCCAGTGCCTCAACCCTTAGCACCACCGGGCCGGCATAATTAACAGTATTTAATTTGGAGGAGGGGAACAAGGAAGAAAAATAGCACAACAACATTAATAACTGGCTTAAACAATGTTATCCCACACAGTGCCCCCACCTCCCACCTATTGGTGCACCCGACTTCCCACTGGCAGCTGCTTAGTGTTTATAGTCCCTTTTGTTGGGTACCACACTGCAGTGCAGATTTCAATGCTGGAGATCTTTCACTGGGGCCCAAATAACTTTAAATAGTGGAAACAAAGAACTTAGTTGGTTTGTACAGCCCTGCTCAGGACCTAACCTCTTAGATCCTAACTAGCTAGCTAGCTAATAAGGTTCTCCTCTGAGCCGCAGCCCAGAGGTACTTAAAATTTCATTGCTCAAAAGGGGGTTTCAGCAAGCTGGATCTGGCACAGTACCTTGGAGATATCTCATTGGTGCTACACCATAACATCAGCGGGGCTGACTGAAGAGGTTGTAGAATGCTAGTCTTCACTTGCCTGGCCTTACCAACTTTACCTCTGAGGCCTTTGTAGATAGTGTTCAGTAGGCAGGCCCCTCTCTGTCTTCTCTGCTGGTCTTCTTCTCTGTTTGTCTAGGGACAGAGCAGGCTTGGTCCCCTAGACTTCTCAGCTGGAACACTTTCTCAAACCACACTGTAGAGGGGCTTTGGCTCAGTCTCTAGCCCAACCACTCCCAGTCACAAGGGTTGTAGCAATAGCAGTTTCAGACAACTACCCCATTGAGAGGAACACAGGTTGCTCGGTCTTCTATCGCAGCTTCAGCAATTTTAACTCATAATTGCACAATTTATAGTCTCTGCTGTCACGCTGCTACACCATGATTTCTCTTTCTCTAGCTGTACAACTCTTTCTCTAGCTGCACAACATTTCAAGTCCCTTTTTCTGCAGCAGAAATCACACTTCTGTCTCTCTCTGCAGCAAGGCTCACAATCCTCTTTGCTTGCTCTCACAGGCACTTTAAGCACTGTTATTTTGCTGGGGCTGGACAGGCTGATGGAGTCTGAGGGCAGGTATCAGGCTAGGTAGCCCACAGAAGTCTCTCCTGCTTTCTGGATTCTCTGAAATCCCTGGCTGATCGCCCCTTTTGATGGACATGCAGTCCTATTTATACTTTCTGGCAGCTCTCATTCTGATTGGCTGTGCTGATCTTGGGTTTTTCAGTGCCCTTTGACATTATGCCCCAGCAGCCCCCATCATGCTGAAGTCCCTGGGGGCTGCCATCTTTATTTACATTTTGTCCCAATACTGCAGTCCCTTTTTATTTTACTAAATGCTCTGTACTAGGGCAAAACCCACTGGTTCCATGCCCAGAGGCATTCTGACCTTGAAGCCCAGCTCCACTGTCTGCCCTGGAGTCAGGGATATAGTTAAACAGTGGCTGCAGCCAAAATTGCCTTTTGGAGCCATGGCTCCTTTAATTTCCACTCTGGCAGACGTGCATGAGCAGGAGACATGCGCCATCATATTTGTTTACATCTTGAGTGGTCTAGTTTCTCAGCTTCCACCCGGACTGCTCTACCAGTTTCCCCTGGTACCTGGAGGTACAAAAACAGAATAGGACCTCTGACTCTCTCTCTACCTGGGTCAAGGACACAGGATAGTGACGGCCACAGCCATGGAACCTACCGGGACTTCAACAGGGTCTGAAGCCCTCCCAGAGTCACTGAAGGACACCAGCAGGGGAGCGGGGGCCATAGCCAGATCAGGTAAGCCCAAATGGGGGGCTCATAAGAGATTTTTCATTTGTTTTACAGAGTTAAAGGCAGACACAAAGAATAATAAAAGGAGGCAGCTTGTAGACATAGGGAGCTTCGATGGCAAAAATTGTCTGGAGAAACCTCTGAAGAGAATCAAGTTTGTCCAGAGTTTCAGTCTATTATAGTTGTTTCAATGAACACCTATAATAGTCCATTTAGTGGTGTAGAAAAAGTCCTACAAATGTTCTTTACTGGTTACTGTACCTCTCTAATGCCCCTGATTTTGCCTCAAAATATTTCTTTGTCCCTTGTAAAATTTGTGCTTTTGTGACTGAGTTGTGGGGATTGTAAGCACAAAATGTCAAACAGTAAAGTTACAGATGTGTTCTTCAGAAAAAAGCATCTTACTGTAATCCCCTTATTCTACCAACTTTTTGTGTGAATATTACTGTTTTTTAAGATGTGTCCCTGATTTGGGGTCTTTGTCCCTGATTTTTTAAGCCTTGCCCTTGATTTATAAGGCAAGGGGTTGAGATGTATGCTGGTTACATATCCTATGAACAGTTTGCAATAAAACTTGTACATTTGCCATGACAGTTCCTGTAATAAAAGATACAGCTTACATATTGAGCATTCTGAAGTCATGTCTTCTTTTAATAGGCATATTTATTTATTTCAAAAGTTTCACTAGGAAAGACATGGTGAGCTGAATAGCAGCTCTTTTCCGGAGGAGTCCGGTGGGGGGGAGGGGGTGGGTTTAAGAAGAAGGTCATGAACAACCGAATGTTTAACCAAGTTTATTATGTACCATTAATGGACAATCTCTGGATTTATATCTTATTGACAGAGGTTCCTGTGAAGTCCCCCGCCATTTTGGTAGTACCCCTGAGTTTGTAGGGGAACTGTATACTATATATGGAATTAACTGTTGCTTGCCATTTAGCAAGTGTAGGTTTATGATTGGTTAGCTGTACTTTAGATATGACCTTTTTAGCAGCCAAGAGTAATTTAAGTGTATTCCCCCTAATTTCTCTAGGTGGTATGCCTAGTAACACTGAGGAGAGTGTAACCTTTCCATGCCCTCCTAAAATGTGTTGGATTGCCTTATCTACCTTGTCCACAAGCCTAGAATTTGGAGACAGGACCAGAAAATATGGCTATGTGTTATATTCAGCGTTCTGCACCCTCACCAACATTGTCCATGAAAAGGGCCCATACAGTGTGCTTGGGCTGCTGAAGTTTAAAAGTAGCACATCCTGCAGTTTGAGAAGAAGTCTTTCCAATATGTAGGAAATGTAAATCTGTAATTTAAGATGACATGTTTTTGCCATACTTCTAGCACATGTTCTGTTTGAGCTTCCACTGTCCATCTGTCAAGTACTGCACTTGCATTGTCTGGTAGCAATTTCATTAGTCCTCTATAAATCTCTCCTGTTAGCTGCTGCAGTAGCTCTCCATGCTGGTGGGAACTAAGGATTCTGAGCAGTGTGCCTTGAGGCTCTGGTGGAGATTTAAGCTCCTCGCCTAGTCCCCAGAGACAGGATTTGACCTGTAGGTATGTGAAATGAGATGCAGTGGGGAGCTAAAACTCTTATAAGGTTTGAAAAGTTTTGACTCCTTGAGTATCCTGTAACTGGTGGGTATAACGTAGATCCAGTCATTCCCAGTTGTGGAGTGTAGCGTTCATTGTGTTGGGGTAGAAATATAAATCATAAGCTGGTGCCCTGAGCCAGAGATTAGAGGTTTTGGGGAATGATTTACGGATAAAGTTCCTCCACTGATTGATTGTGATTGTTGTAAATTTGGAGAACTGGCATAGTGGAATACTCTTTATTGGACTAGCAAATATATATTTGTCTAGATCATAAAGATAATCAATCACAAGCTCACTGGATTTCTAGTGTGCATGATATTGTGGGAAAAACCAGCAACATATCTGATGTAGCTGGGCTGCCTTGCAATATAGAGGGAGGTTTAGCATGTTAAGACTTCCTGTTTCCTTTTGGAGTTGCAATATTGAATATTTTATCAGAGGTCTCCCCCCAATGCACAGAAATCGTGAACTGCCTTATTCCAGTTTGGAAATATAGATGATCAGGGTAGTGTCTGTAAGAGATACAATATTCTGGGTAGAATATTTTGCCTTATTGCTTTCACTCTCGCCAGTAAAGGTAGGGGAAGTTGGGACCATGTTTTGAGGTGTTCTGGGATATATTGAATAATAGGGTCATAATTCAACAACTCTAGGTGGTTCAGATTTTTAGTTAATTATACCCCTAGATATTTTATAGCTCTTCTGTCGTATTTAAAAGGAAACAATATTTTAAGTGCCTCTGGAGGGTGATAGCTGTAAGAAAGAGTTTTGTTTTGGGTATATAAATATGTATAAATGAAACCCCAAGATGTTCCAGTACTCCTGGAGCATCACCCATACCCCTGGCAGGGAGGTCTTGGGTGAGGTTAATGTAAGGATTATATCATCTGCAAACAGAGCTATATGATAGTTTCGCCCTCCTAATGGGATGCCCTCTCCCTGTGAGGCCTGCCATATGGCTATAGCTAAGGGTTCTATATAGAGTGCAAACAAATATGGGGGTAGGGGGCACCCCTGGCAATTACCTCAGGTTAATGCAATTGGCTGTGATGGAGCACCCCTGAGGGGAGGTATACAATGACTGAAATAACTGGATAATTTCTATGGGCAAGCTAAGGCGTGACAAGGTGTCCCAAAGGAATTGCCAGGTCACCCTGTCAAATGCCTTTTCGGGGTCTAAACTTAAAATTAATAAGGAAAGTATTTGTTGTGTTACATAGTCTATCAGGTGCAGAGTTCGTTTAACATCATGGGTCTGTCTTTCTCACAGATTCTGCTTGGTCTTTATCAGGTAAGAAGGGGAGAATGGTATTGAGTCTAGAGGCCTGTATTCCAGTGAATACCTTATAATCAACATTTAATATAGAAATCAAGCGATAAGAAGCAGGCTGTGATGGGTCTTTTACTGGTTTTAATAGGGCCAAAATGGTTGCGCATCTCCAGGTTGGTGGGGGGATGATGTGCCTCTGTCCTGTATGTGACGGTATGTGCCAAGTAGGTTGGAATTAAGGTGTCAGCGAAATTGTTCTAAAATTCAACCAGATAGCTATCTGTGCCATGGCATTTACCAGCTTTAGCTCACTTAAATACTGCCATAACTTTATCTCCAGTTACTGGGGAAAGTAATTTGACCTGTTGGGCTTCAGTCAGTTGGGGGTAAGGGTAACTGAGAAAAAAAAAGGCTTCTATGAGCTGTGGGTCTGGGGGTGACTCCTGCATATACAAATCTCTGTAATACCCCACCAGGATCTAGTGTATCCCTTGATGGTCTTGGTGAGGGTTCCTGTTGCTGGGTTATGTATATAGGAGATACAGGCTTGTTCTTGCTCTTGGTTGTCTAGCAAGGCATTATGCTCCCCAGGCACCCCATCACAGAACTTCTGACAGGCTTAAAACAACTACTGTTCTGTTTGTTGATCCACCATGTTTAGAGTTCACATTTGTTCTGTGCAATGTGTTGGTATATAACCTTATCCTTTTGGAAGACATAATTGAAGTGTTCTTTGTTTATCTTGTAAGAATGCAAATGTGTCTTACTGCTGTTTTTTTTTTCTGGGATGCAGATGCTATCAGATGGACCCTTAACACTGTTTTAACCATATCTCAGGTTCTACACTTGGTTCTGTACTTGGTTATAAGACAGAAGAAGACATGAGCCCGTCGAGCCTGTCTCCTGCTATAGTGGGGCCACTTTGTTTCAACCAACATTGAGAAGGACTGTATCAATTTTAGTTTTAAAAATATCACTAGATTCAGTAGACACATTTCACTTGGCAAACTGTTCCATAATTTCACTGCTCTGTGTGAAAAGTATCCTCACCTACTATTCTTTTTTGAAAATTCCAACACAATTTGTTTATTGTGGCATCTCAAGTTCGTGTCCCTGATGCTAAATTGTAGCCGTAGGCTGTTCATTAATTTGCAGTCCCCCATGATCTTGTACTTGTGCATCATATCCCCTTTTACTCTTCTCTTCTCAAGTGTGTACAATCCTAGCTCTGCGATTCTCTGTTCACATGTCCTGTCTTTTAAGTTAGATTAGGTTAGTGAGGGATTCCTTTCATTTGTGGCATTATATGCCAGGATCAGGAGTATTTGATCCTTCACTAATTTTTGGACTTCCTCATTCTTAAGAAAAGAGATTTTAGCTCCCAAGATGTGGGCATTTTTGGAATTTCCTAAGGGTATTTTAAAAGGGAACCGTCAGCACAATAGTCAGCAGGCTGACTCTCTGCCAGCACTCATATTCTCAGAGCCATGGAGTGTTTTGTAGCTTTACTTCCTCACACCGCCCGCTCCAACTACTATCAAACCTTAATTTATGCAATGAGGGTGAGAGTCAAATCTCACAGATAAATGATTTATTTTAGCCACTGAAGAACTCTAAAAGAAGATGAGCCATTTATCTTTATGTTAACATTTATCTGCACTTTGGACAGATGTTGGATTCGGAGGAATCCTTAACCAGTGGGAGAACGGCTAGAACAACACCGGATAGCATCACAACGTCCTCTGCTGCAATCAAAGCAGAGTGGTGAAATCAAACAGAAACAATTACATTTTTATTAAAGAACTAATTTAAAAGCTTTACAATGTAAAATACATTGTATAAATTGATCACACAATTACCTGGCTCAGAATTTGCCACTGAGCATCACTTGTGAGGGGACAGGTCCTACATGCATTTGTGAGGGGACAGGATTTACTTAACTCACTCATGGCTCTGCCACTTTTGAGTTATTGTCCTTTCACTTGTGATGATAAATGGCATAGTCTGAGACATGCCACTGTGTAGCCTATATATATAATATAGTGGTGTGGTAGAGCTGCTATAGTTAGGGTTGAATAGGCTGTTTAATGTTAAACCCCTAACTTTGCACTTTAATAGCTTCACCCCTGTTCAACAGATTTGCACAAAATTTTGCATGTATGGTCTGGGGGGCAAAGTTTCTTGACTTATCAAGTTTTGTCCTGGTTGGGTGTGTGGATTCCGAGATTCATATAGTGCATTTTTAGGAAAAATCAGGTGGTTTCGCTGTTATAGTTGTCATCACCTAGCACCCTGATGGTTTGGAATTTTGGTATGAAATATTCACATTAAAAAGGGCTTGCCCCAGAATGATGTCTTTCACTGGTTTGGTGAAAAAATATTAATCTATTCCTAAATTATAAGGATTTGAAATTTCAGTTCTGAGCATGCTAGGTAGAGCCTTTTGAAGAGACTTTTGATACCCTATGGAACATGATCAGAACTGAAATTTCAAATCCTTATAACTGGAAAATGGATTAATATTTTTTCACCAAACCAACAAAACGCACTGTTCCGGGACAAGCCTGAATATTCTGGACCAAAATTCTGAACAGTCTGGACTACATCTATTATAGTGGCACTGTATAGCACCACTATAGTTAGGGCTGAGTAAGCTGTTTAATGTTAAAGAGATCTACCAAGTTAAAGCAATTGAGATATGCACCACATATATTGATGCCTTACCACTGCAAAAAGCAGTTGCTGCATAGGGTCCAAAAAATATTGCAGTACTTTTTTGTCTGTTTTTGACAGAGAGCTTTCACAGCAAATAACAGCAGTCTAGAACTGTACAACTTTTTTACTGATAAATCATTTCTATCTCAGCAGGAGTTAGTACCTGTCTGGATTAAGCAGACAGATACTCTATTAGAAGAAGTGGGTCTCATTTAAGTAAAAAACAGAAGAAAGTCACTGTGTGTTTCTCTGAGGAAGGGTGCTGTATCAGCTTAATTTATGTAGTCAGAGCAGAGGGTGAATCTAATTGTGGGTGTGGCTTAACAGCTTAGCAGTACAAAAGCAGCTGTCTCCAGTTACAGCTTCCTGCTATTTTTGACAGAGAGCTTTGCTTTCACAGCAAATAACAGCAGTCTAGAACTTTACAGCTTTTTTTCTAATTGCCTCCCTCCCCCTCTGCCCTCCAACCTAAAGCCAGTTCTAGTTTTATAGAAACTGAATTTGACTGACAACAGGAACTTCCTGTTTGGCAGTAGGAAGGAAGGATCACTGAGACACATTAGTTTCAGCAACCTTGCAGGAACCTAAAAAAACAAATAACTCTTTATCCCCGGCTGCTGGAGCTCTGATTCCAAGCACGGAAGAAGGAGACTATGGAAGACTGCAGGAAGTTCCTGTCCCAGAACAGGAAGGGCGAGAGTTGTAATGGCACATAGGCAGTTGGAAAGTAAGTGTAAAAATACATAGAGGGAGGAGACAGTAAGCATACAAAGCAACAGGAGAGGGGACACAAAATAAGTCAAGATGGGAGAGATGCAGTGCAATGGCTGTGAGGCATCAGTGTTCCGGGAGACATTCTGGAGGCTGCGATACTGCCCTGTTTGCAGGCACCTCTCTGGTCTGAGGGAGGAGGTTGTCTGTCTCCAGGCTGACCTGGCTAGGATTTGTGAAACCTCTTCCCCCACCCAGGGACCACCAGGGCCACCACTGTTATCTCAGAGGTTGCCGAGAAAGAGGACCAGTTGGACCAAGGTGGGCTCAGGGAGAGAGAGGGTGGTGGAACAGAGGTGCATCTCTTCAGTTGTACCTCTCCACAATTCATATGTTGTTTTGGCAAAGAGTGGTTCCTCTATGGAGGCACCTGCAGTGGAGACCAAGGAGGATGCTGGAAACCTCCACAAAGGAGACCCGCAGGAGGGTGGCATGAGACCCCACAGAAGAAGGAAACAACTCCTGGTGGGGGACTCAATCATTAGGGGGTAGAAGTGGGGGAGGAGGGGGATAGGGAAGTAAGGTGCTTGCCTGGCACCACGGCTCGGAGGGACAGGAAGCGAATCCTCAGGATCGCCAGAGCAGCTGCATGAGGGAAGGAGCTGGATGTCAATATCCACCTAGGTACAAATGACCTGGCTGTGGATGGGATCAGAGCGGTGCAAGAGGAGTTTGTGGAGTTGGGGAGGGGCCTTAGACAAGTAGCATGTACGGTAACCTTCTCGGAGGTGCTGCCTGTCTATGGCAAGGATGATGCTAGGGTATTCCGCACCATGGGATTCAATGAATGGTTGAAAAACTGGTGTGGAGCTCAGGGTTTTGGCTTCACTGGGGACTAGGGAGCCACCTGGAGGGATGCAGACTTATACTGGCTTGATGGTCTACATCTGTCAAGGGGTGGAACCAGGATCCTAGGTGAAAGGTTTAAATGCTTCGTTGGCAAGTATTTAAACTAGCCAAGGGGGGAGGCACTGAAAAGGAGGAGGGAAATCCCAGTATCCTTCCACAAAACTTAGTAGTTAGGTAAACACCAAGGTAGAGAAGTCAGTAGGGAACAGGACAGGAATAAATGCAGAAAAAGGTGTTAAGGACAGGGATGGGGCTAAAAGGGGCAAGGCCATAAAAAATAAATGGAAGGTGATGAGTACCAATGCCCACAGTCTGTGCAACAAGCTCCCTGAACTAGTGGCCTTAATGGAAGAGGGATGCCTGGATATTGTGGCAGTCACTGAAACATGGTACACAGAGAACCATGACTGGGATGTCAATATACCAGGATACACAGTCTACAGGAGGGACAGGGTGGGTAAAAGATGAGGAGGAGTAGCTCTCTAAATAAGGAAGGGATTAAAGCAACAGAACTAAAGAGTGAACAGGAATTTGATGAGTCACTATGGGTCACCCTGGAGACAGGAAATGGCACCACAATCCGCATGGGGGTTGTGTACAGACCCCATCTCAGGGGGAGGAAATGGACAAGGAAATGATAGAAGGCATCCTTAAAATGGCAGAAAAAGGGGAGATATTGTTGATGGGGGACCTGAATATGCCAGATGTTAACTGGAGTACCTTTGCTGCAGGCACATCCAAGAGCAGAGTCATTATTGATGCCCCACAGGGGGCATGCCTCAGACAGCTAGTGTTGGAACCCACTTGGGAGGGAGCAATCTTAGACCTGGTACTCTCAAATGGGGAAGGAGAAAGGATCTTGGATTTAGAAGTGGGTAGCCATCTGGGAACAAGTGACCACCAAACAGTGTGGTTCACAATAAACACAGCCATAGAGTCTTACCATACAAAAACAAGAGTATTGGACATTAGGAAGGCTGACTTTGGGAAAATGAGAGAGTGCCTCAGAAAAGCACTAGCAAATGGACAAGAAGGAGGGGTGGAGGAACAATGGGGAATAATCAAAACAGCCATCGCAGAGGCAAAAAGCCTTTGTGTGAAGCAAATCAATAAAACAAAATGAAGGAAAAAAACAATATGGTTCTCAAAAGAGGTGGCAGGGATGGTTAAGGAGAAAGGATAGCATTCAGGAAATATAAGGAAACACAGAAGGAGCAGGAGAGAGAACTTTATCAGTTAAAGCAGAAGGAGGCAGGGAAGGCAGTCAGAATAGCAAAGGCACAAACTGAGGAAAAGATAGCCAACTCTGTTATAAAGGGGGATAAAACATTTTATAGGTACATTAGGGAATGAAGAAAGACCAAGGGAGGGATACAGAGACTTAAAGGGGAGGGAATGTGGGCAGAGGGTGACAGTGAAAAAGCAGGGATACTGAATGAATATTTCTGCTCAGTGTTTGCAATGGATGAGGAGGGGGAGGTACCTAAACCAGACAAGGGAGAAACTCTGAATAGGGGGGTTGATACCAGTCCATTCACAGAAGAAAGGGTTTTGAAATAACTCTTGAAACTGAGAGTGGATAAAGCAATGGGGCCTGATGGGATTCACCCAAGAATACTGAAAGAACTAAGGGTAGAACTAGTAACACCACTGACTCTCTCTCTTTAACAAATCATGGGAAGATGGAGTGGTACCTGAGAACTGAGGAGGGCAAATGTGATTCCACTTCACAAAAGTGGGAGCAGGGCAGAGGCAGGAAACTACAGACCAGTTAGTTTGACTTCAGTGGTAGGGAAAATGATGGAATCACTTCTGAAGGAAAGAATTGTTGAGTACCTAGAGGCCAGTGGGGCACAGGACCCAAGGCAGCATGGTTTCACAGCAGGAAGGTCATGTCAGATGAACCTAATAGATTTCTTTGACTGGGTGACCAAAGTAGTAGACCAGGGAGGAGCTGTGGACATGGCCTACCTAGACTTTAGCAAGGCATTTGGCACAGTCTCACACAAAAGATTAATATACAAGTTAGCCAGCCTTGGAGTGGGTCCCAAGGTGGTAGCCTGGATAAAAAACTGGCTGGACAACAGGACACAAAGGGTAATAGTAAACACAGTGAAGAAAGGAGGGTAACTAGCGGGGTACCGCAGGGTTTGGTACTGGGACCGGTCCTTTGTAATATCTTTATAAGTGACATTGGAGAGCACCTGGAAGGAAAGGTATGTCTCTTTGCAGATGACACAAAGATCTGCAATAGGGTTGATACACAAGGTGGGGTGGAAAGAATGAAAAGGGACTTGACAAGGTTGGAGGAATGGTCAAATATGTGGCAGCTCAGATTCAATGCAAAGAAGTGCAAGGTGATGCATCTGCAAAACAAAAACCCAGGGGAAGAGTACACAATGGGGGGGTGAGTTAATAACAACAACAAAACTTGAAAGAGACCTAGGAGTAATTATATCAGATGACCTAAAGGTGGGCAAACAATGTGAGAAGGCAATAAGGAGGGCTGGGGGGATACTGGGATGCATAGGGAGAGGCATCAACAGTAGAAAACAGGAAGTTGTTATCCCTCTGTACAGACAGTTAGTGAGTCCCCATCTGGAGTACTGCGTGCAATTCTGGAGACCGCAGCTCCGCAAAGACATAGACAGAGTGGAGGCTATTCAGAGGAGGGCAAACAAAATGGTGCAAGGTCTGCACCAGAAGACATACGAGGAGAGACTAATGCAGCTTAGTATGTATACCCTTGAGGAAAGGAGGGAGGGGGAACATGATAGAAACTTTCAAGTGTCTCAAGGGAATTAACAAAGTACAAGAGGGTAGTATCTTTCAGAAGAGGAGATGTGTAAGAACAAGGGGGCACAATTTGAAGATAGAGGAGGACGGCTCAGAGGTAATGTTAGAAAGTATTTTTTCACGGAGAGGGTTGTGGATGTATGGAACAGCCTTCCTGAGGAGGTTGTGGAGTCAGGAACAGTGGGAGAATTCAAGAATGCATGGGACAGGCATAAGGCAATTCTAGTGGGGGTAGGAGGAAGTAAGCTCTTGATTAACTAGAATCTGAAGCTTATCCATCAGGTAGGGAAATGGGAAGACTGGGTGGGCCAAGCGGTCCTTATCTGCTGTCAAATTCTATATTTCTATGTTTCTATGTACTTTAACAAGTAAAAATGCTCATAAAATTGTCCCCACCAGGTCTTGTCTACTTCCTGGTCTGTAGTGCCACCCCTGCGCTTAGCCACGTTATGATGTGGAGCCAGGGAGAGTGTGGGGATGCACTCCATTATAGCCTATGGGGGTCAGCTTTCCCATCATTTTTATATATTGTAATGGTCAATTGGTGACCGAGACCAGGACACCCGCCTGCAGCTTCTTGGAATGTACAGTGACAGTGCAGCTAATTGGAACACGGGCGCTTCCAGCAAACCCACTCCGATTGGCCAGGACTTTTTCCCCTGCTTTTGCTGCCTGGCGCTTTTTACAAATAGATTTAGCTGCAACTAAGCAAAATTCAAGTGTCTCATAGAAGGATTTCAAATGTATTAGCTGGATTGTAATTTATACTACTGTTTTAAAGTGCTTACAGCTCTTCTGTTGTTCCCTTGCTCCTGCACCCCCAACCCCCATCCAAGCACTCTGCCTTGGCGCCGAAAAGTCTCACTCTCCTTTGTCTTGCTAAATTGCCCAACCTAAACCTGTCCTGCCTCTATGCTATTTAACCCCTGCTATTTTTCTTCTCTCCAGCTGCCTGCCCTTGAACAGGGCTGCTTCAGCTCCCCCACAGTCGGACAGCACCCAGCCGACCTAGACCAGGATGCAAGCCTGCAGCTCCTTGAAAGGTACTGTGACAGTGTAGCCATTCAGAACACAAGCGCTTCCAGCAAACCCGCTTTGATTGGCCAGGACTTTTTCCCCTGCTTTTGCCGCGTGGCGCTTTTTACAAATATATTTAGCTGGAACTAAGCAAAATTCAAGTGTCTCATAGAAGGATTTTCGGCCCTCCCAACCCCTCCACTGATTAAATACACCTATTGCCATCACATTCCCTCGCGCCACCACTGGTTAAGTAAGCCCTAGCAGCACTCGCTCCCTCATTGGCTAATAAGCATAGCAGCACTGCTCGCTCCCTCATTGGCCACCTAAAACCCTGATTCCCTCTGCTCCCCCATTAGTTCCTAGTCCTTACAGGTCCCTATCATTTCTCTGCCTCCGCATCCCAGCCCTCCACCTTCTCCACTAAGTAACTACAGCACCTACCTTCCCCGCTAAGTAACCACAGCAGTAGGGTCCTCCTAGCACCTGATCTGTGCCATGATCCTTCTACCAGGCCACCTGACCTGCTTATCCCTATTCTCTTCTCCCTCCTCCCTCCCTCCTTCCTTTCCAACATGCCACCCACCTCTCCCATGCCCCCCTCCCAAATCCTGCCAAACTTCATTGAGCTCTCCCACTCCTCCAGCCCGGCATCCACCTCCCCTTTCACCCAAGCATGGACACACTCTGCCATACGTCCCAGCCCATTTCTTTTCAACCCATCAATCCCCTGGGTCATTTTTTAACTTATTCCCCTATGCCCAGCTCATACATGCCATCAATCTAAGAGACATCCGCTCGCAGTCAGTCATATACAGCTATTCACTCACTACCTAACTCTCGCTCTCCTGCTCCTTGCAGCAGGTGACATCCGATTCCACCCTAACCCTGGCCCCAATACTACCCCCCCATGCCCCTCTCCAACATTGGCCTCTTCTTCATCTCATTCTTGGGACCTTCTCCCACGTGGCCTTTGCCTCCTGCACCTAAATATAAGGATCCTTTTCCACAAGCTTGACTCCCCTCAGGTTCTTGCCATCCACTATGCTCCAGATATCCTCACCCTGTCTGAAACCTGGCTCAACAAAAACATCAACGATTCCTCTGTCGCTATCCCATGGTACACTATGGCCTGCCAAGATAGAGCCTCTAAAGGAGGCAGAATAGCCATCTATGTAAACTCGGACTTGCACTATTCAGTGGTCCTGACCAAGTCCGAACCAAAAGTCCTTGAAGAAATTAACTTGTCCTTCCCTTCTAGCTACCAATCTACATTGCTGGGATATACTGCCGACCTGGTACACCTGCTTCTGCTGTCACCGACCTCCTCAAGCAAATCTCCTGCCTAACCATGACAGGGGAACTCTACATTATGGGCGATCTTAACCACAATTGGATAGCTCCTGCCCTCAACAAAACCAGGACTGAAATTTCTACCCTAAACCTCTAACAAATCATTACTGAGCCCGCCCGGCTTAATCTAAAATCTGGTAACCAATTGCTCATCGACTGGGTCCTTACCACACACCCCCACCGGGTCAAATAAGCTGGTATTTTTCCTGACTCCCTCAGCGACCACCATGTAACCTTCTTAGTGCATAAAATCCACCTCCCAAAATCCCCCATTAAATTTGTAGTCCAACGCTCCTATAGATCCCTTAATCTAGCCCCTGTATTAGATGACCTTGCGCTAGCGAACTGGGCCCCTGCCCCATCTATGATCTCCATTGATGATGCCTTCCTACACTTTAAAAACACATTCCTCAGCGTCTGGAGTACGAGGAAACCACCTATCTTGGGTCACCCAAGAACTGATTGCATGTCAAATCGCATGGGACAAAGCCTGAAAAACGCATAAATCCTCACGCCTCCCGCAACACCTCTCCACATACCGCATGCTCCGTAACAAGTGCACCAGAGCCACTCGTCTTGCAAAAGCAGAGTACTTCAGCAGCTCCCTCCAGTCACACTTAAATAAACCCTCAAAATTCTGGAAGATCATTCACTCCCTTTTCACCCCACCGGCTGCCAATCCCACTCCAATGCTAAATGTTAATAACTCTCTCCTATCAGAGCCCACAGCAGTCGCCACTGAGTTCAGTGTGTACTTCTCCACTTGTGCTGCCACCCTCCTCTCTTCCCTGCCCAACACTACATCTCTCGCACCACCAACAGATATAAAGATCCAGACTAGGCCTCACTCCTTTTCTTTCAAAGACATCTCTGCAACTGAGGCCCTAGATGCATTACTTTCTATCAACCCTTCAAAAGGCAACTCCCTGGATGGATTAGACCCCAAACCTCTATACCTCTCCGCCCCCGCTATAGCAACTCTGCTTGCCAAACTCCTAAACCAATCCTTTGCTGCTGCTGCTGCCATCCCCCATGCATGGAATCATGCCATTGTCATCCCTCTGCCAAAAGGAGATGCCCCTACCTCCCCCTCTAACTACCACCCTATCTCCCTCCTCTCAGCCCTAGCAAAACTACAAGAGCACCTTGTGTTCACCCAACTTACCTCCTTCCTCACTGACTCCAAATTCTTCACGCCATTCCAGTCTGACTTTAGGAAGGGACACTCCATCACTTCCTCCCTGATAAGGCTTACAGACACTATCCTGACAGGCATGGACAGTGCACTGATCACCTCAGACATTTTTGTTGATCTCACAAAAGCCTTTGACACCGTCTCCCACCCCATATTGCTCTCGAGTCTCGATGAATCAGGCCTGTCTGTCACAGCCACAGCCTGGTTCAGATCATACCTCCCTGATAGAACTCAGTCTGTTAGAGTCTCAAATGCGATCTCCACCCCCCTTCCCTTAACTACCGGTGTCCTACAGGGGTCGGTTCTGGTCCCATTCTGTTCTCTATATTCCTAAACAACCTGCCACTCATCTGTTCTACTTCCTCAATCCACATGTATGCAGATGATACTTTACTCTACTACTCGGGCTCCGCCCCGATGTGGTACAATCAAACCTTCAAGCTAACTTCAACAAGGTACAGCAATGGTTTAGCTCACACCAGCTCTCCCTAACTGCAAAAAAAACTGTCACTATGACCTTCGGCACATGACAACGCCTGGCCAGAGTCCCCTCCCTTCCCTACTTCGCCACCCTGATGGCCAAAAACTTGAAGATGTCTCCTTGTTCCATTAATTGGGGGTCTGGCTCGACAGCCATCTCTCCTTCTCTGACCACATCGATTCTATCTCAAAAAAACTACGCCCCATGCTCAGTGCACTATATAGGAACCGCAGCAGCCTCCCTCCCTGAGTCTGACGTGAACTAGTCCTGAAGATGATACTGCCCTCCATCGACTACTGCGACATTGTATACAGTGCAGCCCCTAAGTCCACCCTATCTAAGCTGGACACACTTTATAATGCCTTCTGCCTCTTTGCTCTCGATGCCTCTCCCCTTCCCTCACCTACCACTGCGACCTCTCCGAGCCTTGGCACTACCGTCCCTCGAAAACCGCTGCATCTCTCACTGTGCTAAATTTGTCTCCAACCTATGGCTTGGGTCCATCCCCTCCTACCTTGCCACCGTGCTCACAGATGCCCTGCCCCCTTCCATCATCTTAGATCCAGTGACTTCCGCCAACTTTCAGTCCCTAGATGGAAGACCTCTGCCGGTCAAGCTGCCTTCTCACACCGGCTACCCAAGTTCTGGAATGCCCTCCCACCGCAAATTCGGCAATCCTCCTCTTCCTACTCTCTGCCTACAACCCTAGCAAACTTCCTTACTACAAATTGCTCCTGTCCCTGAACCTGTCATGCCCCACTATCCCCTCCCCAGTGCCTGACCAGCAGCCTTAGCCTTGCTACAGAACCTGGCATATAACCCCAACCTTGCACTTATGTCATGGGCCTAGTTTGCCCTATGTACTGTGTATAACTGTATAACTGTAATATATGTCCTCTGTTGTTACAGCTGTTACTACTGTGCTAATTTACCTTGTCTGCTGCTTCTTGTCACAAAAATTGTTATTTGATACTATAATATCCTAAGCATTGAATGTGCGCTGCTTGTATATTCATGCAATTGTGTATCCTTATGCTGCTTTTTATTTGCTTCTGTTAACTGTTCACTTGATAACCTGCGTGTTATCATATCCATGAGTACCCCCCTCGTTCGCACCGGGAGACGAGCATCTTGTTACTCAGTGTGCCTTTCCTGGTGAAACAATTGCAATAAATAAATAAATAAATGAAGAGTACTGGTCTACTAACAAGGCTCTTGTTAGTCGACCGGTGCCCTTGATTAATCACCAGTTGTCCATTACAATATATTACAAGCATTTGTCAATGCCGAATGTTGATTGCGCTGGTGTGTTGAGCTTGCTCACTGCCCCTCTGTCACTCGCTCAGTCTATTTCTCCCAGTGCTGCAGGCTGCTGGTTTGTACTGGACTCCTGCCTGCATTGGCACCTTGTTCTGCCCACTAAGAAATCTGCAGCTGTCCCGACACAGATGCGTTGAGGTGGCTCACTCCCCCTCTCTCACTCACTCGTTCCGTTTCTGCCGGCGCTGCAGGCTACCCTTTTGTACTGGGCTCCTGCCTTTTCTGCCCACAAAGAAATCTACAGCTGTCCCGACAGAGCTCCGTTGAGGGTGCTCATTCCCCCTGTGTCACTCACTCATTCTGTTTCTCCTGGCGCTGCAGCCTGCCCTTTTGTACTAGGCTCCTGGCTCTGTTGGCGCCTTTTTCTGGCCACAAAGAAATCTGCTGCAGTCCCGACAATGCTCCATTGAGCTCACTCAGTCCCCTTCTCTCACTCACTCACTCATTCCATTTCTGGTGGCGTTGCAGGCTGCCCTTTTCTATTGGGCTGCTGCCTGCATTGCCGCCATTTGCAGCAGTTACAATACAGCTCCGTTGAGCTCGCTCACTTCCGCTCTCTCACTCGCTCATTCTGGTGTAACCCCCCTACAAATGGGGGTTCCTAAAAGGCCTTTCTCGGAGCTTGTCTAAGTGCTCCCTGCTTGAGAGGCGTTCGGCGTAATGCTGTTTAAAATAGGGCGCTGTGAGTGCTTCTAGTGCCTCTGGTACTGTCTCTTTAAGAGCTGCCTGCTCGCAGGTCTGATTACTTTGTAAAAGGGGGACGGTGGGTTTACTGCTCGAATCCCACTCGAGCTGCTGTTTGAATTGCTCTGTTTCTGCCATCGCTAAGCGGGCAGAGGGAGCCTTATTGAAGGGTGTAACTGTTTCCTGGAACATATGTAGCGTAGCAGTAAAATTGCCGTTGTTTAACCTGCCTTTTATTGCAGCTGAGACTCTGTGTGTTTGGCCCCTCCATTTTGGACCTGGACTACTGAGAATGGGCCAATTGGTGAAGGGGGACCTTAAAATGGAGACCGCTTGAGCCAACCAGAACTTGGACTCCCATGGGAAGCCTGCCACCAAGGGGAATATATGGTAGGTGCTTCTAGGAAGTGTAGTCTGGACACTGGCGCCTTTTTTTTTGCACCAATAGAGGACGTGTGAGGCGACAGACAGAACAAAGCAGCCAACCGGAGCCCTGTGGAGGCGAGAGAAACTGCCCTGCAACTGTCCTGGAGGGAGAGTCATTAGTGATCGTGAAGAGAGAAGGGAGCTCTGGCTCCCGCGCTGTGAAAGTCTCCGCGCTGAAGCACGCGGTGTTAGCTGAAGAAGTCGTGGGCGACTATATCACAGCAGACAGCGGACAAGATCCATGGAGGAGTGCAGGCAGAGGAGGCTGTACGTTTACAGCTACCTACCAGGCTCACCCTGTAGAAGACTGGAGAATCTGCTTCAATCGCACTTGGTCTGTCAGGACAAGTGAAGCTGCGTCGTGTCACCCGGTTTGTTGCAGTGAAAGTGACCGGGAAAAGAAAGCAGCTGCCTGGTATGGTACCCCTCTGTATTACATGTAAATGTGTGGAGAAGTGTCTGGATCACAGGCCAAGTCCTGTCAGTGACGTGAGAAGGATCTATCTGCAGGAGTCTTGAGTATTAGATCAGGGTGGCTCCCTGTCGGATGCTCAGTGTGAGGGCAAGATTGGTCTGATTGCTCTGTTGGCTGCATGAACTGAGCCTACTGGCTCTGATTAATCCATTTAAGTATCAATTGCTCATTTTCTTCAGCAGGGCCCCAACCAGCTACACCTAATAGGCTAGCCTTGTATTGCCTGGGTACCCAGAGACAGTGACTGTTAGGATTGGCTTGTGCACAGTGCCCTATACATATATTAGAGTGTTAAGCTAATCAACTTGATTCCCCCCCCCCATCCTTGTTATTTTCCTCTTCAATAAATCAGATTTGTTGTTTTCAAGGTATACTGTCTGAACTGTGTGTTAGTACCACCCTCTTGTACATGGGCTATTGTGTCACCACATCTTATTTTGCAGGGGGTACTCAGCAACAAGAGGGTCTTTTCAATCTGGGGGTAAGTGTAAGTTGCAATGACTGTGAGGGGAGTGTTTGTGGGCCGCTAGTAGAAGGAAAGGGGGGTTGCAGTAACCTAGAGGGCTGTGACCGAGTCGTGTCCGACTGTTCCAACCCCGACCTCTGGGTGGAGGCACCTGCCATTGGATCCAGGCCTCTCAACCTGTTGGTGGCAAAGCAGGCAGGGGTAGTAGCCCTTGGGATAGCGCCCCCTGGGGGTTACACTGGTTCTCCTGCCACTGCAGGCTGCCATTTTGTACTGGGCCCCTGAATGCATTGCTGCCTCTTTCTGACCACAAACAAATCTGCAGCAGTCCCAACAGAGCTCCGTTGAGCTCACTCACTCCCCCTCCCTCACTTGCTCATTCTGGGTCTCCTGCCGCTGCAGGCTGCCCTTTTGTACTGGGCTCCTGCCTGCATTGGTGGCTTGTTCTGGCCAGAAAGAAATCTGAAGCAGTCCCGACACAGCTCCATTGAGCTAGCTCACTCTCCCCCTGTCTCACTCACTCATTCCGTTTCTGCCCACGCTGCAAGCTGGCCTTTTGTACTGGGCTCCTGCCTACGTTGCCGCATTTTCTGCCCACAAAGAAATCCACAGCAATCACAATAGAGCTCCGCTGAGCTTGCTCACTACCACTGTGTCACTCACTCGTTCTGTTTCTCTTGGTGCTGCAGGCTGCGCTTGTGTACAGGGCTGCTGGCTGCATTGGCACCTTTGTCTGTCCACAAATAAATCCTTAGCTGTACCGACAAAGCTCCACTGAGGTCGCTCAGTCTCCCTCTGTCATGCGCTCATTCTGTTTGTCCTGGCGCTGCAAGTGGCCCTTTTGTACAGGGCTCCTGCCTGCATTGGCGCCTTTTTTTGCCAACAAGTAAATCTGCAGCAGTCCTGATAGAGCTCCGTTGAGCTCACTCAGTCCCCCCTGTCTCACTCACTCATACTGTTTCTCCCACCGCTGCAGGCTGGCCTTTTCTACTAGGCCCCTGCCTGCACTGATGCCTTTTTCTGCCCACAGAGAAATCTGCAGCAGTCCTGACAGCGCGCCGGTGAGTTCGCTCACTCCCCCTCCCTCACTCACTCTCTCGTTCTGTTTCTCCCACTGCTGCAGGCTGCCCTTTTGAACTGGCCTCTTGTGTTGGGGCATTTTTCTGCCCACAAACAAATCTGGAGCAGTCCTGACAGAGCTCTGTTGAGCTCGGTCACAACCCCCTCTGACTCGTTCCATCTTAATCTATCCCAAACACAGATGTCCCACAGCGACCGTGCTATTCTCCGTCAGGAGTGCAAAAACACATTTTAGCCAGGATGTGAAAAATGACAGCTGTACTGTTCATAAGGAGGTGTGAAAGAATGCCACTGTTGAAAATGTGGCGTAAAAATATTACAAATTTGCAAAGTTACAAAGGTGCGTGGAAACAGTTGAACGCACGCTAGTAACACAGTCATGTTATGGAGTTTTGACACCAGATTCCAACATAGGGATTTTAGGACCTCTGCTCATGAACAGTGCCACCGTCATTTTCTTAATCTGTTCCGAACACTGATTTCCCACAGCGACCGTGTTATTCGGTGCCCCAACTGTGAAACCACATTTCACTCAGGATGTGAAAAATGACAGCTGTACTGCTCATAAGGAGGTGTGAAAAATTGCCATTGTTGAAAATGTGGCCTGACAATATTACGAATCTGCAAAGTTACAAGGGTGTGTGGAAAGTGCGCAACGCACCCTTGTAACACAGTCATTTGATGGGCTATCATCACCAAATTTTCAACATAGGCATTTTAGGACCTCTGCTGATGAACAATATCACTGTCATTTTATCACTCTGTCCCGGACAGTGATTTCCCACAGCGACCGCTCTATTCTGTGCTGGAACTGTGAAAACACATTTTGGCCAGGATGGGAAAAATGACAGCTGCACTGTTCATAAGTAGGTGTGGGAAAATGGCAATGTTGAAAATCTGGAGTGAAAATATTATACATTCGCGAAGTTACAAGCGTGCATGCAAACTGTGCAATGCACGCTCGTAACACAGTCATTTTATGGAGTATCATTACCAAATTTTCAACATAGCCATTTCAGGACCTCTACTCATGAACAGTGTCACCGTCATTTTCTTATTCTGTCCCGAACACTGATTTCCAACAGCAACTGCGCTATTCTGCGCCAGAAGTGCGAAAACACATTTCCGCCAGGATGTGAACAATGACAGCAGTACTGTTCACAAGGAGGTGTGACAAAATGCCAATGTTGAAAATCTGGCATCAAAATATTTCAATTTCACGAAGTTACGAGCGTGTGTAGCAACTGCGCAGCGCATGCTTGTAAAACAGTCATTTTGGGGATTTTTTCAACCAAATTTGCAACATAGGCTTTTTGAGAGCCCACCTCATGAACACTGGCACTGCCATTTCATTAATCAGCCCCCAAAGGTGATTCCACGCAGTGACTGCAAAATCACCTTTCGGAGCTGATTAACGCCATGATAGTTGAAGCATTCATGAGAAGGGGTCCCAAAAACCCCATGTTGAAAATTTGGTGGAAAAATTCCAAAAAATGCCTGAGATATGCTGCAAAGTTGAAAAACACCTATTTACTCCATTATACAGCTTACCGGCATTTCCTCAGTTCGAGGTCGCCTTTGAAGAGTGCAGTGTTCCCGGTCCACCGAAGATCGTCCCGCCGGACTCCGGAGGTAAGTATGGGGTGAGAGGGGGTGTGGGGAGGCAGGGTGCGCAGCGGGTGGGCGAGGGTTGCAGGAGGGGGGTCTGGGAGACCGCGAGGGACCATTTTTTCTTTCCAGGTAAAAAAAAAAAAGACAATGCGGGTCAGTTTCGCACTTCACAGGGGTATTTGGCATGCTGGGGTGGGCTCCCAGTGTGCCACTGGAGTCTCGCTTTTGGGAGCTGTAGCCAACGGGGATTGGGCACCCTGTCAGCAAACAACAAAAGGGGATTCTTTCTGCCGATGGGGATTGGGCACCATTGGAAAATAACAAAAGGGTGAATTCTTTCTGCTGACGGAATTGGGCACCCCTGGCAGACAATGAAACGGGGGGGGCACATTATGCTGAGGGGAATGGGCTCCCCCATCGGCAGATAAACATTGGGGGGGGGTTAACGCCATGTTCACAAACAATATCAGGCTTGTTAGATCCGCCCTGCAATGACAGGTCACTCCCTCATTACAGCGGATAGCTTACGCTGCAATGACGAGGTGGCCCCTGATTGCAGCGGCTGATTTGTCACAAGTTGGTGCGAATGTTCCAAACTTGTGTCACCAGCAGCCTGCAACGGCATTGGGGGAAGCGGGACAAGCCTTTGCAGGCTGTGGGGGCATTGGCCACAACAGTGTCGTGCCTCCACAGCCTGCTTCTCAGCATGCTGTGCCAATATGTTTCTTGTGGTGCATGCAATCAACATAAAAATGATGGGAAAGCTGACCCCATAGTCAATAATGGAGCATTTACCCGCACTCTGCTTGGCTCCATGTCATAATGTGGCTGAGCGCAGGGGTGGAGTGTGCACAGCACTACAGACTGGGATGTAGACGAGACCTGGTGGGGACAATTTTATGAGCATTTTTACTTGTAAAGTACTACAATATTTTGGGGACCCTATGCAGCAACTGCTTTTTGCAGTGGTAAGGCACCAGTATATGCGGTGCCATCATGAGGCCGGTGAGTCTCTTTAAACCCCTAGTTTTGTCCTTTAATAGCTTCGACCCCCCCCCAAACAGATTTGAATGAACTTTTCCATGCATGGTCTGTGGGCAGAGTCTCTTGATGTGGCAATATTTATTCCAGTTGGATGTGCGGATTCCAAGATCCATATAGTGTGTTTTTAGGACACATCAGGGTTTTTTGCTATTTTTGTCATTGCCTAGTATCCAGATGGTTTGGAATTTTGGTCTGAAATTTTCAGGGTATAAAGGGCTTGCCTCAGAATGGTGCCTTTCGTTGGTTTGGTGAAAAAAATATTACTCTTTTCCTAGTTATAAGGATTTGAAATTTTGGTTCTGAGCATCTTCAGTAGGGTCTTTTGGATATATCTTTGATACCCAACTGAGCATGCTCAGAACCAAAATTTCAAATCCTTATAACTTGGGAATGTATTAATATTGTTTTGCAAAATCAATGAAAGGCACCATTCTGAGGCAAGCCCTTTCTACCCTGAAACTTTCAGACCACAATTCCAAACCATCTGGACTGTAGACCATAACAAAAAACAGCAAAAAAACCCAGATTTTTCCTATAAACACACTAAAATGATCTTTTAAAAAATACCTGAACCTACCTAAACGGGACCTATTTAGTAAGATTCTGGTATATGTTTTTTTTTTTTTAAACTTGCCAGAAATACCTTTTCTGGGCATCCAAAAATCGATCATAGTGATGGCTTAGCAAAAGGAGCCATTCACCAGCGTTCTCTGTATGAGAGCAGTGAGACTTTCTTGAGTTCTGTAGCCACAGCTGGAAGTCATGCTGTGGGCTACAGTGAGAGCAGTGAGCCACTGATCCCTTGTTCTGTCTGTCTGTCTCTATCTATCTATCTATCTATCTATCTATCTATCTATCTATCTATCTATCTATCTATCTATCTATCTATCTATCAAGTGGACTTTGGTGTCCATCCCTGGTACCACTTCTCTGCACCCCCTCCCCTCAACATTGCCCGCCTCCATACCCCAAAGTGCAGCTCAACACAGGGGTGCACAGACCCCCGTATCAGAATCTCAGCTGTAATAAAGAAAACCACCCCTCAATGTTTTTTTTTAAACCTGTAAAAAGAAAATGGTCCCTCCGTGATCTGACCCCACCATCCCGACCTCCTACTCAGCACTCACCGCCCCACACACACCCCCACCCCACCCCACACACTTTCACTCATCTGAATATGTCCCATGGCATAGATTCACTGTCCAGTTGAAGACATGTCTTGTTGATGGAACCTGCGACTGCAGCATGAGAAACTAAAGTAAGTGCAGGTCAATGTATTTCAATGGGGTTTTAAAATTTGATGCAAAACTTTGTCATTTTGGGATATTTTCACCCCTAACTTTCAACATGGCCTTTTTGGGACCATACCTCATGACCAATGGTTGTAGAATTAGGCAACTCAGGCCCAAGAGGCAATTTCATGATCACGTGGCAAAAATATCACCTTTCAAGCAGGATTTGAAAATTTTCTCTGCCATTGTTCATGAGATGGGGTCATAAGAAGGCTATGTTAAACATTTGGGGTCAAAATATGTAACAATGGCAAATTTATGAGTGTACCTTGACATTTTTCTATGCTTGCTCATAATGTCGGTAATTATACATATTTTGACTATAAATTTTTTTTTTTTGAAATTACTATTTATTCCTCCTCCCCAGCCTGCCACCTCCGACCCTTCAGGGGGGACAACTGGACATCCCACTGCCCGGAACCCAACCCAAGCAGACCCCTAGGCCCCATGGAGCTGCGGATTACTCCCCGGGTGGGGACGATATGGGGGGGCTCAGACCTGCTACTTTCAGCATTTCTGCCGGGTCTGTGGTCTGCTGGATGGGCACAGGGCAAACGCTGCGGGCACGGCCATGGTCCTCCCATCTTCCCGGCTGAGGCAGGCTTGTTTTCTGCGTTTCTCCCTCCCCGAGCAGCAAGTAACCTCCCCCGACGTCATGACTTGTACGCCGACGTCCATGCTGCTCAATGGCCACCCATCCCCAAATGGAGCTTGCAGTTCCTCGAGCCTCCACTCGGGGTCATGCAAGTGTCGGGCATCGGCCGAATCCCTTCCTGGAGAAGGCGAGCTGTCGTTGGACGCTTAAGCCTATCTCCCCCCGGCCAACCCACTGATGACCCGAGTCCTCTCCCGAACCCGGGTCGCCGGCATGGTGCAAGGTGTGGTGTCCAGCTCCTCAACCCTCAGCCCCACTGGGCCGGCACAACTATAAATTTTTAACATGATTTTTTTCACACTACGTCATGTAGCTCCCTCTCCTTCTCCTTCACTGTCCACCTTGCCACATAGTCTTGTGTCATCTGCAAAGAGACACATCTTGCCCTTAAAACCTTCACCTGTGTCACTAATGAATATATTGAATAGGACGGGTCCTAGGACTGATCCCTGTGCACTCCTCTCATAACCCCTTGTCCTTCCTCACTCAGATGGTGTCCTCACATAGCACATGGCCCTGCATAACTGCTTCTGTAGCCACAAGAGAGTGCAGGGTCCAGAGGGCCCTGCATTTGTACAGCCTAATGGACTCCACATTTGGTGCAGGGCCCGAAAGACCTTGTGCATCTGCATCTGTAGTGGCACAGAAGTGCAGGGCCCAGAGGGCTATGCATTTCAACAGCCAGATGGACTCCTCAGTGTCTGCATCTGTAGCCACAGTGAAGGGGCTCTGTGCTTCCACACCTAGATGAAGTCCTCACTTGGCACAGGAGCCAGAGGGCCTACCTGTCTGCATCTCTAGCAACATGAAAGTGCAGGTCCAAAAGGCCCTGCACTTCTGCAACCTGATGGACTCCACCTTTGGCTCAGGGTTGAAGGGTCTTGTGCATCTGTATTTATAGCCACACGGGCTTCTGCAGCCAGATGGATCTGTTTATGCAGGTCCCCCTTTGGGACCTGTGTGAATAAGGATACAGTTCCCCATCTCAAAAAGAAATGAAATTAACTGCAAAAAACTATGTTAATGAACTATTTAGGGTTCAATTTAAAGCAACAAAAGTAGAAAAATGTGGTGTTAGTGTTTCCATTCCTGACTCCCTCCCAAGCAAAGAACAGGAATACAAAGACAAACACAGATTGCCATCATCAGGTAAGACAAACAACATACAACTGTTTTCAGATTACATAAATTCAGTGCCACTTATTTGGTACCTTTGGTACTTTTGAATATAAGCATACAACACACTGCACTTAAAAAAATATACTGCATCAATGCTGTTGAGAAACCTTTCAGTGTGACTGCAGAGGTAGGTGTGTATGTTTTGCAGCATGCATGTGTAGTTGTGGCTGCAGAAGTGTAGGCCCCATAGTAGTCTATTCTTTGGCAGTCACAACTGGCTTTGTATGTCCTACACTGTGCATGTTGATCTGTGGCTGTAGGGCCTGTGTGTCTGCAGACAGAAGTAGTGTTGTAATTTGGGTATCACTAGCTGTATATGTCTTCCACTGTACATGTTTGTCTGTGGCTACAGAAGTGCTTCTGCAGACAAAAGCAGTGCTATAATTTGCGTAACATAGATTTGTGTTTGTGTTCGCAGAAGCAGGCTTGAACTGGGTAGTTTCTGGCATTTAGAGCCACATGGAAGTGCAGGGCCCAATGGGTCCTGCACTTCTGTAGCCAGATGGACTTCTCAATTTTTGGATTTCAGTTTGCAGCCAGAAGTGAGTGTGTATGTCATGTAGTTTCAATGTGTACCTAGGGCTAAAAAAATATTGGATCCTTGTGATGGTTGTCTTTTGTGCTATCTGGAAACAGTTGTATGTTGTTTGTCATACCTAATGATGGCTGTCTGTGGTTGCTTGTGTGTTCTTGTACTTTTTGCTGCTTGGGGGTGGGGAATTAGGGTTGAAAACCCTAACACTATATTTGCCTACTTTTGTTGCTCCAAGTTGAACCCTAATTGGTGCATTAATGCAGCTTTTTTGCAATGAATCTATAGATCTATTACACAAATACTGGCCGGAGTTTAGGGCTATAGTAGGAAAATATTGACCCTGAAGGATGAACTATTGCTTGACTATTGTTTTATTGCCCAAAGCCTAAGGCTGGGGGCAATATGACTATTAGAAGGGAATGTGATTTTCCCACTATAGCCCAAAACAACGGGCAATATCTGTTTTATAAAACCTTTTCTCTGAAATTTTGTCCCCCCCCAGTAAATAACATTGCATGTTACTGTAACCATTAAGTAATTTCTGCCACACAATACATATGAGTTCCCTACACAACACCTGAAAGGTAAAAAAAAAATTAAAATAAAAGGTTCAAAAATAACTTGTTTGTAATATTTTCTTTGCAGGACTGTAATCCTCCAGAGAAGTTGTAGCTTTTAGTAGTTCTCCCTCTCCCTTCCTCCCAGAAGGTTACTATCCTTGTGTGCTAAACCAGCCCCTTAAAAATTGGTCATTCAGGGCTGGGGAGCAGGAATATAAATGCTCTTCTTTTTTAAACCCAGCTGAGTGCCTGGTGTTTGCAACTGGAACCACAGATGTACTTTGCTCCCCTGGTCCAGAATTCCACAAACTGATCAATTGGGGCCAGGGAGCAGGAAATCACAGGTACATTTTTTTCCACACGGAGCCAAGTGCCCAGTGTTAGTGACAGGATCTGCCAATGTACTTTGCTCCCCGGCCTGGACTTGCAAACAGTGCTGGGATCACAGTGCATTGGCTCTGGGACCAGTCCACTGCCTGCTCATCTGGCCCATCAACTTGTATGGAATAGAGAAATAAGAGTCTCGAAAAGCCACCCAACAAGGAAGCAGTGAAGCGAGAGAGTTACTATGGCAACCTTTGTTTATATTACTGCCTCTCTTCCTTATCCTGTTTCTTTTTTTCTGTCTTTCTTTACATTTAACAGATGGAATGTTTACCATGAAATACAGGAATTCATAATTCTGCACCATTCCACTGATAGAATGTTGATCTCTCAGCATGCACAACAAAGGCCTCATGTAAAGTCAGAGCATCAGTTTAATCTGTGGCTGGGTAAGCAGCTGAGATTTCCCTGGTAAACAGGTAAAGACAGGAGTGGCTTTTTTATGGTCAGCCAAGGAGCAGGACTTTATTTTTTTTTAATGCGTGTATGTGTGGAAGGTGAGGGATGATGATCAGGGAAACATTTAATTTGTTTGTTCTGATGTTAATTTATGTGAGTTTTATTTTTAAGTCCTAGTTGAAGGATTTTAGTAAATGAAGGTGGCAGCCATATTTGTAAAGGCAGATCAATTCTGGGCATTGGGGATCGATTTGCTAGTTGTATGATGTGGCTACTAATAGGTCTCAGTCCTGAGGAGTGCAGTGACATAATTACAAATCTTTGAAGGTCTATTTGCAGTCAGGTAGCTTCATTTTCCTTACCCATTTTATAATTTTCTTTCAATTTATTGTTTATGACACAAGTCTGTCTCCAGTGCCTGACTCCTCTGGAGCCTTTAGGCACTTTCTTAACAGCCACACCTACTTTACCTCATGCGTCATCCTCTATTGAGCCACAGCCTAACCCTGCAAGGTGGAAGAAGAAGAATCAGCATTTATATAGTGCTTTTCATACACAGTGTATCCCAAAGTGCTTTACAAGCAATGCTAGACTGGTAGTGAAGTGACTGAATGTGTGGATGGGCTATACCCCAAGGGCAAATTATCAAGAGGTACTCCCAAGTGGCAAGGCCAAGCCCCAATATACTGGCATCCATCAAAGCTGGCACTGGTGCCACATTCTTGTTTTCTCCAGATCTCCCCATAGGATTGTGAGATGAGGATGTCAAGGGGCTTGCACACACAATGTGTGGCAATGTCCTGACATCAGCAATAACCTAGCACTCCCCACCAGTCCTCCCAGCTGCATTGTTACCAGTGGTCACTCATGTCAGTATTGCGGTGGAGTACAGGACCCTCCTTCCCCCGGAGGAGAGTGTACTCTAGGTTGCTCCATCCTTATTTCCCCTGGCTGGCCCCATTGACTTGGGCTCATTTCCAAACCTGGGTTGTGGGCGCCACAAGTGGTAGCCTTACCTCTGCACCAGTGGGCTGTCTCTTATAAATGCATTTAATAAATAAGTAACTGATAAGCAGTGTAGTCTAGTGACTAGAGCACTGACATGAAAACCAGGAGATCCAGGTGCAACTCCCAGCAGCGCCAAATACTCACTGTCTGACCTAGAATAAGTCACATAGGGCCCAATCCGCAAAAGGTTCCTGGACCCTCTGCACATAAGGAGGGCCAGAAAAAGCCACAGAATGTCTTCTGTGCGCAAGATGCACACTGACAGGACACCCTGCAGCATCCACAGTGTTGCTGCATGTCCCCTCCATACCCTATCCCTGACTTGTGTTCTTGGATATGCAGGTGGGGAGACAGTGGCAGGCCAGGAGGCAATGCTATACGCCCGATCCAGGAGGAAAACTCTGTGGTATGGGGGCTGGTAAATGCGGCGGTCACTACATCTGCCAAGGGGCAGCAGTAGCATCTACTTGCACCTAGCCACACAAAAGGATTCTGGGCCCAATTGGCCCTCATTTCTCCAGGCCCCAGTCCAAGCAGCCAGCACTGGCAGTGGCCAGAGTTCTTTTCATTAACTTGTATTTTCCATTGGATATATGGTTTTCCTCCAGAAGTGCCATATACCAACATGCCCTGACCTCTGCACAGTCAAGGGTCCAGCCACAGAACGGCAGGGGCATCCATCTGGATGCCCAAGGTAGGGGTCTACTCTTACCACCCCTGCCTCACTGCGTGACTCTGCACCAGTGAAGCATGGAGGCCAGTGTCTGAGGATGCTGTCCAGTGTTGGCAGGTATCGGGGAGGGGTGGGGTGCAGTTCCATTGCAGGATACCAGGATACATTCAATTCGACTATGTCCTAACCACCTTTGTTGATATGCCCCTTAACCTCTTAGTGCTTCATTCTCCCAGAAGTAAAATGGATAGGACCACACTGAAAACTAGATGTTGCATCTCAACTGGGCTATCCTGGGTTTATTTATTTATTGAAATTTGTTGACCGGGTAGGCCCACTGAGACAACAAAGTCCTTTTTTTAGGGGCGACCTGGAATTAATTACAGATAAGAGACACAAGAGCATACAATAGACAAAAATAGTACAGTTAATTTCATAGTTACATACATAAGTAGTATTACAGAACAAAACAGAGAACAGGTAGTAGTAGAAACAGGACAAAAACTGGTCAAGACTAAGGAGTGTAAGGGGCACCAGCAATTCAAGTGCAACAGCACTGATTAAATAAATAATAAAAAAAAATTATCCCTACAGGTGTCAAACTAACTCAATGAATCAACTTTTGGTACTATTATAAAGCATGACATCATTTTTAGCCAATCAGAATGGTTTATTTCTCAACATTCCAGACATCTACAACCATAACATGGTCTCTCACGAAAACAGTTCTAAAAATTCTGAAGTTATAATTTCACTTGGCATAGTCCATTTCCCACACAGGGGATCCTCTTATTTTATTACACAGTAAAACTTTTTGATATTAAATTTAAGATCCATTTTTTAAAAACCTAGAAACATAGAATTTATCTGCAGAAAAGGGCTGCTTGGCCCATCCAATCTGCCCAGATGGTCCCAGCCTAGTCCGCCACTACAGACCCTAACTGGTCTCTGGTGACCCTCCCTCCTTCTTACTTACTCACTAACATCCCCTTATGTCTATCCCATGCATGCTTTAAGCCTTCTACTGTTTTCACTTCCACCACTTCTGCTAGCAGTCTGTTCCAGGTGTCTACCACTCTTTCAGTGAATAGTACTTCCTCACATCCCTCTTTAACTCCCCCTTCCAGTTTCATTGCATGCCTTCTAGTCTCGGTGCTCTGCCTCCTTTGAAAGAGAATCCCCTCCTGCACCTACTCAACCCAATGAGTTTCTTGTAGGTTTCTATCATGTCCCCTCTTGCTCTTCTCTCTTTCAGGGTGTACGTGTTGAGATCCCTCAGTCTCTCCTCGTAGTACGTTTGGTGCAACTGTTGCAGCATTTTAGTTGTCCTTCTTTGGACTGTCTCCACCCTGTCTATGTGCTTTCTGAGGTTCAGCCTCCAGAACTGGACACACTACTACTGGTGTGGACTCCCCAGTGAGTGATACAATGGTAACACCACCTCCCTCCCTCCTGCTGGAAATACCTCTTCCAATGCATCCCAGCATCACACTGGCCCTACCCACTGCTTTGTCACACTGCCCTGCCACTTTGAGGTAATCAGCTATGATAACTCCAGGTTCCCTTTCCTACGTAGTGACTGACAGTACCTCCTCCATCCTATACTTAGTTCCTGAGATCCTATGCCCTAAGTGCATAATTTTGCACCTTGTGTTGAACCCCAACTGCCATGTTTTTGGTCACTCCTTAAGTTTCCCAAGATCCATACACATTCATTCTTTTCACCCCCTCCTGATTGTCCACCATATTACAGATTTTGGTATCATCTGCAAAAATGCATACTTTCCCTTCTAGTTCATCTGCAGTGTCACCTATGAAGGTATTGAAGAGGACCAGTCCCAATACTGAGTCCCATGGCATCCCACTGGTCACTCTTCTATCCTTAGAGTGAGTGCTGTTAACTACCATCCTCTGTCTCCTATCCATTAACCAGTTTCTAACCTAATATTTCACCATTTCACCATTTTGAATCCGACCTCTAGGCTACTCAGTTTCTTAATCAGTCTCCTGTGTGGCACAGTGTCAGAGGCCTTGCTAAAGTCTAGATAGGTCACATTCATAGACCTCTCCTGATCTATTTCCCTGGTCATCCAGTCAAAGAAATCAATCACGTTCATCTGGCATGACCCCCCCCCACACGAATCCATGCTGCCTTTGGTTTAGCAGCCTGCTGGATTCAAGATACTCTAGTAAACTTAACAGTGTTTCCATTAATTTCCCCACCATTGAGGTGAGGCTTACCAGCTTATATGTTGCTAGCCTCTTCCCTGCTGCTGCTTTTATTTAGAGTGACCATATCCACTGTCCTCCAGTCCTCTGGAACCACGCCTGATTTCAGTGAGCTGTTGAATAAGCCCATCAGCAGGACAATCAGCAGCTCACAGAGTTCTTTTAGTACCCTTGGATGAATCCCATTGGTCCCATAGCCGTGTCCATTTTCAGAGATGCTAGTCCCTTCAGGATTCTTTCCTCTGAAAATGGGCCTGAATCTGCCTCCCCCTTCCCCTTCCCCTTGTTCCTGCTGTTCCATGGTAGTCTGTCCCCCTCTCCCTCCTCTGTAAAGATCGAGCAAAAGTACCTGTTCTGGATGTCTGCTTTTTCTTGGTCCCCTTCTGTGCATTCTTCCTCTGCCATATTCCTTATGCTTATTGTCTGTCTCTTTGCTTTCCTCTTTTCATGTAACATAAGCTTTTACCATGATTTATACAGTATGTTTATATGTACAGTTCTGGCATCTCACATGGTTGTAAGAGTGTTTTTTTGAACCTTTTTCTGTACCAGAGCTACCTTGCTATGCTTCACAGTTTTTTTCACCCAAAGAACTTGAGAAGGCACGTATACAGTAACCATAAGAGATTCCAGAACTGGACATGTAAACATATGGTGTAGTGCGGGTACTGAGCTACTTCACAAGTATGAAACGGCAGTATCTAAGGAGACACTGTGGTATTCCCCAAATGGAAATTACCAAACAGACTTGTGAAATTCCCAGCAAGAAGGCTTAGACTTGTTACTGTACATCCGTTGTTGTTCCTGGTTTCCTGGCTCTCGGTAATTTCATAAAATGGCAAAAGACCAGATAAAACCTGTTATTAGTCTGGTTCTGGAACTGGAAATTTCAAGTGCAGTTGGAATATATTGGATGTTCTCAGCTGTCTCTGCAGCACAATGCAGTGTGTCCCATGGGATTAGCTTGTTATTCAAGTGTCAGTCAAAAAATGGAGCCCTTTAGCTTGCTGCATATTTATAAAGCCCCTGCATTTGCATGTCATAGCTTTACTCTGACTGAAATTCAGAAAATGACCAGAAAGAAGAAATTGTTTAATTGAGTGGGTGACTTCCTTCTTAAAGAGGCTATATGGGCAAAGCTTTACTGTTTGGGGCACTCATATCAGAAATGCACACAGAATATCTATCTGGTGCAGGTTATTTTATGAAAGTGTGAAAACAGTGCTACTGCCTGCACTGCGGTGCTGTAATGAAGGGCGAAGAAAGGTGTACAAGTAGCTTGTCAATCAACAGAATGCTGTATCAGCCTGGAGTTTGTTGCACTGACAGGGCCCTGCTTCTAGCACGGCTTCTGCTTTTCCACCTTGAACTGCGGAATGCTGGACTCTTGGACTTGGGGAAGTGATGTACAGTACATGATGCCCTTGGGAGGAAGAGCCAGTCACCTGAAACCCCCGTCTGACCAGATGTAGTACAGCATTAAGCCCAGAAAAAAACATATTTTTTCAAAGGTGCAGAATGTGCAAAATTAATCAGAAATAAATATATAAGATGCTAAAACAGTGTGTGGAGAGGGGGGTATGGTTTCTAAAGGATAACCCACTCCTGAGTGCCCAAAACTTAACATTTTTAACTGAATATTTCTAAACTCGTTGCTGCTTCCCCTTGCATGTCCCTGCTTCTTGCAATGGCAAAGCATGGGCACTAGCCATGAGGTTGCCATGTGGTAACCATACAACATCCGTTAAATCAGGAGGCTGGGTCTGCAAGATAGTTTCACAACAGTGCCTGTCTCATAGATAATAACTGCTATTGTAAAACAAATTAATAATGCCTGCTTCTTTTGATTTTTTTTGTCATTGTAGGTGACACACCAATCCCTGTAGTTTTATGGGGCTAAAAATAGGGTCGCAAATATGTGGGCCTTTCACCAGGCCTGGCAATGCAGGTGTCAAGCTACTGGACTCTAGATAAAGCCATTAATGTACAGTACAAGGGCAGTGCTCTCCCATTTGTGAAATAGAACACTGTTGTTTATATTGAGTAGACAACTAGTTCTGCTAAATGAAAGTCAGAGACAAATTTAGCAGTTGTACTGCCTAGTATAGATATATAATATCATTTCACTTCCCAGATCAACAGTGCAGTGTTTTCCCATGTTTTGGTTCACAGTGTTTTATTCTAATTAGGAGGCCTGCAATTGCAGTGAGGGTTTGTGTCACTGTTTGCTAAGGACAGGGAACACTAAGTGCCCAGTCTGATTGATAAAGGATTGTTTCTTCCCGCCTTCCTGCTGAAATCCACCTACAGTAGCTCTGAACTGTATAGGCAAGGCAATTTTATTTTACTGCACCCAATCCCAGGGCTCAGAGCACTGTACAGGTAGAATTAACACAGATAACATAAATAGAAACATAGAAGTTGATGGCAGATAAGGACCACAAGGCCCATCCAGTCTGCCCATTTTGTTTCTCTTATGAATGTGCCATAGGCCTTTACTCTGTCAATGGCTGATTTATTCATACTTATCTGTATTGATAAATGAAGTCAAAAGGGCATGGGGAAAATGAAGGCATCATACAACAATTAATAAATAAATTAGACAGTGCCATTAGCCTTTGCAAACAAATACAGTTTCAACCCCTTCTTAAATGCTTTCACTGAGGGAGAACTCTTAAGATACTGCGGTAAGGAGCTCCAAATAGATGGGTCTGGCAGCAAGAAAACCGTTTCCAGACTGCATCAAACAGGATCTTGGGCAGTCAACAACGAAACCTGGGAGGGGCAGAGTGAGCGACCAGGTTCATACCACAATAATTCTCAATTGGGCCTGGAGAGAGGGAGGCTGCCCACTCTGTAGACAGCTATCTTGTATCAGGAGTGAAGTATATTGATTAAGGAGTAGGCTGAGGGAGTTGGGGGGGTGTCCAAGGATAAGGGGTGTGGATATGAGCGGCAGAAGGGCGGGGCTGAGGGGAGGCTGGGGCAATGCTCAGAAATTACAGGACGTTATGTTACAGCAAGCAGGAGGGGGGATATTAGGGACAGAGGACCCTTAGATAGGGATGTTGACGCTAAGGGGAAAACGTACGGGGTAAACATTCCGAATATAAAGAGAGTGGAGGGGGAAGAGTCAGGAGGGGCTATTGGGGGAAGCCTAGAAAAGCAGACAGTGAGAAGTGAGGGGCTGTTGTGAGGAAACCTAAAAGAGCAGACTGTGGGAAGGAGCTCCTAAGAAGAACAGGGCACGAGGAGAGGAAGAGGGCAGTTTAGAGGGCAGTTCGGGGAACTCAGGTTACTTGATGGAGGCTGGCATAGAGTGGGTACAATACATTTGAACTACTAAGCAACCTAGAGGGGGAGGAAGGGGTTGGTGGAAATGAGGAAACTGATACAGAGGCCAGGGGGAGGGAGTCTGATACCTATAGGGCATCACAGACAGGCAATGGAAAGGACAGAAGTAGTCCCAGAGGGAGACGGGAAAACATAAATGTTAAGCAGATGGTGGAGATGCAACATATTGCAGACTTGAGGGAGGAGAGCATGACTGGAGAGAAACTGGGAGACAAGGAGGCGGAGGCCCTTCAGCAGGGAGCGCTCAGCCAAGGATGAGGTTCATAAAGGGAACTTTAACAGAAGCCTCTGGAGGTAGGGGTACTAGTACAAGGAGGAGGATGGCGGTGGGGGAAGGGAAAACCATCAGGGCCAGGATAAATGGTTTGGATAAGAGAGGGTAAAGGGGACACCTATTCAGGGGTGGGGGTCTGAGTTAAGTGGGCAAAATAACAAGGGAGGCAGAAAGGGGAGAATGACAGGGGGGTATCTAATAAGGCAGGAAGACTCCCATGGAATTGAGATCACGAATAAAGGGGGGATGGGGGGTTAAGAGCACATAGTGGAGGTAACTATAAGGATGATGGGGGTGTTAAGGTTCTGTTATTGGGAGACTGGATGATTAGGGGTATCCAGTGGGAGGGACAGGGGGGTGGATGCCATAGCCAGGTGAAGGTAGTGAGTATCTCTGGGCTGACAGTGCACAGAGCAAAGTTCATGGTGTATGAACTGGTTAGGGATTGTGGAGGGAAACCGGATTTCCTGGTGCATTTGGGAACTAACGATCTAGAGGGAAATAGCATTTTGGTAATCCAAGCAAGGTTCCAAGAACTTGCCAGAGTCTGTCGGGATAATGGATGCAACATTTCCCTTTCGGAGATATTGCCAATACCAAAGGCCTTAGTGGAGAAAAAAATAAAGATCACAGAGGTTAATGACTGGCTCAGGAAGTGAGGTGAAGAGAGTGGGTTGGGGGTGTTAGAGAACTGGAAAGGAGTTTGGGAGGATAAGGGACTGTATGCCAAGGACAGGCTTCATCTTGCCCCGTTAGGGAAGGAAGTCCTTAAACAGAGGGTGGCTGACTACATTCAAGAAAGGTGGGGCTTAAACTTGTGAGGGGGAAGAATAAGGGAGGGGCTGACCAGAAGCCCTCTCCTCCAGATGAGGGAAGTAGCCTTCAAACTCAAGGAGGGAGGGTGGAACAGACTGGGGAGGAGGTTTCAGAAGGAGCAGAAGGAGGATGAAGCATAAGAAACCTGGGTGGGTTCACTAAGGACAGGGATAAGGGTGGGGGTGGTGTTAGTAAATGTCAGGAGCTTGGGAAACAATTTGCCAGAGTTCCAGGCCATGATGTTTGGAGAGGGGGTGGATGTGGCGGTGGTCATGGAAACATGGGCCAACAAAAACCATGACTGGGACCTAAATGTGCGGGGGTACACTATGCTTAGGAAGGACAGAAAGGAGGGCAGAGGGAGGAGGCTAAGTTCATTAGAGATGACATAGAAATTGTAAGTAGAAGAGGCAGAGGGAAACGTGGAGGCCTTATGGGTCACCTTACGAACCACAGCAGGAGGTAAGGTCAAGCTGGGTGTAGTATAAGGCCCTCAGGATGGGTGATGTTCTGGAGGATGGTTTGCTGGACAACATCATTGCCCAGTGTGGACCAAAAGGGAAGGAGGGTGTTGATGGGGACCTTAATATGCCAGGTACAAACTGGGGAACCATGTCCTTGAGCAGGCCAAGGAGCAGAGGCTGCTGGATGGCTTCCAGGATGTGTTCTTAACACAGCATGTGATGGAGCCCACAAGGGAGGGGCATGTCCTGGACAAGGTTCTGCCAGATGGGGATCTGGTAAGGACCTGGTTGTAGAGGATCCCCTGACTGGGAGCAACCACAATACTGTCTGGTTTCAAATAAGCATGGGGGGGGGGGAGAGATCTAGGACACTGGCAGTGGACTTCAGGGGGGCAGACTTTGTGGGCATGGGAAATATTCTCAAGGATTACTAGAAGGGGATTACATCAATGACAAATGTGGAAAAGAGATGGGAGGTCATAAAACCGGGACTTCATGAAACAGTCAAGACCTGCGCTAAGGTGAAACGTAAGGGAGCAAAGTCACATAAACCATGCTGGTGGTCCAGTGAGGTTCAGGTAGCAGTCAGAGAAAAGAAGGTGGCCTACAAAAAATATAAAACAACAAGAGGGGATAGGGAAAAGGAAATGTACCATCTTGCATCTAGAAAAGTCACCTGGATGGTGAGGAAGGCAAAGTCCAGTAAAGAGCAACGGCTGGCACAGGGGATACATGGAGGGGAAAAGGGGTTCTTCCAGTACATTGGGGAGTGGAGAAAAACTAAGGGCCATCTCAGCAGATTCAGATCAGAAAGAGGCTGAGTGGAAGAGGCGAGGGTCCAGGCAGAGGTATTAAACTAGTACTTCGCCTCTATGTTCACTAGGGAGGGGGATGGGAAATCTACAAAGCAAGGCATGATGGGGATAGAAGTGGTAGTGAGTGGGATCAGGGGAGCAACAGAAATGGAGCAAGAGGGAGGGAGAGGTACCCCAGGGGTGTCATATCAGGATATGGATAAAAAGGCCAGTAAGGTGGAGGGGATGGATGATGCTATCTCCAGTGAAAGGGTGTGGTTAGCCCTCAAGGCCCTAAAGAAAGATAAATCTCCTGGGCTGGATGGCATACATCCGCGAGTACTATGGGAATTGGCGGACATACTGGCTGCACCCCTGGTGGAGCTCTTCAGCAGGTCGCTTGAGACAGGGAGGGTACCTAGGGATTGGCGAGAGGCACATGTGGTGTCAATCCATAAAGTGGGGTCAAAGGAAGTACCAGGTAACTATAGACCCATCAGTTTTACCTCAGTGGTGGGAAAATTAATGGAGAGTATACTAAGGAACAATTGGGGTGTACTTGGAGGAGGTGGGAAGTCTGGATAGTTGGCAACATGGGTTTGTGCCAGGTAGGTCATGTCAAACCAATCTTGTGGAGTTCTACGAATGGGTAATATCAGAACTGGTCAGGGGAATGCCTGTGGATGTATTATTCTTGGACTTCAGCAAGGCGTTTGACTCTGTCCCCCACAATGGTCTGGTGGAGAAACTGATGGGGTTGGGAGTAGGCCCTTTGATGGTCAGATGGATTGAAAACTGACTAGCTGGGATGCACCCAGAGAGTAGTGGTCAGTGGGGAGCTCTCGAATCCTAGAGAGGTTGGTAGTGGTGCCTAGGGCTCGTCCTAAGTGGTCCGGATCCTGTTTAATGCATACATATGCATCAGGGAGGGTATAGGGTGTGAAATGAGTCTCTTCACTGATGACCCAAGATGGGAGCAGTAGTTGAGGGGGAAGAGGGGAGGTTGGCCCTGCAAGGGGACCTGGACACCCTGGAAAACTGGGCTCACACATGGAAATTAAATTTCAATATCACCAAGTGCAAGGTGTTACATTTTGGATGGGGAAACCCTAAACATAGGTACACCCTGGGAGGGGAGGCGCTGGAGGCCTCAACAGGGGAAAAAGACCTCGGGGTCATGGTGCATGTATGTATGAATGACTCTGAGCAGTGCAGGAGAGTGGCTAGCAAGGCAAACAGGATGTTGGGATGCATCGTAAGGGGGATCACCTCTAGGAGCAGGGAAGTGATTATGCTGCTGTAAAATGGACTGGTTAGACCACACCTTGAGTACTGTGTGCAGTACTGGAGACCACACTTGAAGAGGGACATACAGCTCCTGGAGAGGGTACAGAGGAGGGCAACTAAGAAGATACGAGGACTAGGGGATTTGATGTATAAGGACAGACTTGAGGAGCTCTGCCTGTTTTCATTGGAGGAGAGGAGAGACAGGGGGGACATGATTGAGGTCTTCAAGTACCTCAAGGGAATAAATAGGGTAAACATGGAGCGGATCTTTAGACTAAAGCAGGGCGGTATTACCAGAGGGCATGGTTTGAAGTTGGAAGGTGGAAGGGTGAGGGGGGAAGAGGAGGAAGTTTCACTGAGAGGGTGGTGGACCCTGGAATGTGCTGCCTGGCTAGCGTTCAGAGATTCACAGTGGAGGGCTTCAAGAGAGGGTGGACAGACACAGAAAGTGGATGTACCAGATGATGGCCGGTCCGGGGTGGGATGGATGATAGGGTTTCTGGAACACGAGGGGGGTTTGCACCCAACTAGGGATCTGAGGTTCGAGCAGACTTGATAGATAATCTGCCGGCAATTAGTATGTTAGTATATCAGGAGATCTTTTAAATACTGTTGCTAGGTCCCAAACCAAGCAGAGTTTTTTTTTTTATAAATTCTATTTATCTCAGAGATGCCCACTCGACCTTCACCTCTGCTCCCCGCTGAGATCTCACTGCTTCAGGACCCTCTCCCAGGACTTTTCAGCCCCCCGGATCACCCCCTTGGGGAGGCCCCTGATCACCCCTACCCCTCCCACCTGGCAGCCTTTCTATGATTAGGCCCAGGGGGACTTTTTGAGGGATGGTCCAGCGCTGGGGATGTGGGCTAGGTCCCTGGAGTCCTCGTCGCTTCCCTGGTCCTCTGGGGTATTTTAGCATGATGGTTTTCCTCTCCTGGAGTGCAGTCATGCAATGATGTCCTGTCATAGACATGCCAATGTCTGCCACCACTCCAGCCCCTAATCACTGCACCACATGTTCCTTGTGCTGCTCTCCCAGTTTCCATCAGGGGCCACTAAGGAGCGGTGCTTGGCCTGGATCCCCCTGGGAAAGGGAGAGCAGTCTTCCAGATGCTTAATCCCTTCCCTTCCCTCCCCTGCCAACCCAAGTTCATTCTCGAACCTGGGTCACCGGTGTGGCGCGAAGTGTGGCATCGAGCACCTCAACCCTCAGTGCTACTGGGCCAGGGAGGGCTTTATTTGTTAACAATGACATCCTGGAGGCTACATGCCACCTAACTGGTACCCAGTGCAGATGCTGCAGCACAGGCATGCTATGCTCTGAATGCTCTGAATAAGGTGTCCCCAGTCTGGCTGCAGTGTTCTGTACCAGCTGTAGGCGGTGCAACACCGCTTCATATAGCCCTAGGTACAGAGCACTGCAGAAGCTGAGCCTCAGGGTCATGAAGGCATGTACCAGAGTCATCAGCTCCTCTTGAACAAGATCACAAGATAGATTGTAACTGGGGAGATATTTTTAAGATGGAGAAGTTCACTGCAGACCACAACTGATAAGTGATATTCTGGGGTAAGTTGTGAGACCACAGTGACTCCCAAATAATTAACCATATCCACAGCAGACTTTGCCAGGTTGTTTAAAGATGGGAACCCTACATCACTGAAATATGTGAAATATTACAGTCTTTAGAGTTATGGTAATTTTATTTTTTAAATATGGGTTGAATGAGGCATCTCTGATTCCTGCTCTGTTTTCAATCCCACCCCCACAAATCCAAATGTGCCCCTAATGTAAGACAAACTAATACAGACAGACCAGTTTTTGGTTTCACTTAGAAATCATTTATTTATTTTTTAACTAATATTTGTCATTTAGTCATCAGCAAGTACAATAACCACATTCAAACTGCTATTGGCACAAATTGCATCGCAGCGACAGTAAAATTATGGTACGATTTTTAACACTGCTTGCCTCAGTACCCTACGTCGGTACATTTCCTCTGAAAGTGTGGAAACACTGCTCGCCTTAATACAAGTGTATTGAGGCAAGCGGTGTGGCGTCGCACTTTCAGAGGAAATGGATCCGCGCAGCATCCACCATGTTTGGGGATTGCAAACTTTTAAAAAATAAAATAAAGTAAGTTCCAATGAACAACATTTTTTTATTCTTGCCGAAAAGCCTAATCGGGGTAAAGCTTTGGGGGTTGGGGTTTGTAGATAAAGGACAGCTTTCATTTAAAAGGCCCAAGCTTTGGAATGTTGACTACGGTACCTTCGGCCTTTAGCCTCAGCATTTAATCATCAACTTCAGCCGGTTATTCCTTTGCATACTCTGGTTAACTGAATGTTGACATTTAATTAGTGGAGGAAAGGGGGGGGCATGGAAAGATACCAGAAGGAATTGCAGGCAAAGGGAAAAAGACCTCAAACAGGTTTACCGTTCTGCAGGGTTTGGTTGGCCAAGGGGAAGGGGGAGAGGGCATGAAGCAGGGGAAGTAAGGGCAGAACCAAGCAAGGGGAGTTAGAGGAGTAGGGAAGGGACAGAGGACAGGAAAGAAAGAAAAAAGGGATAGGCGCAGGCGAAGCATGTGGAGGGGTGATCATAGTAAACATGGGAAGGGGAGATAGGGAGAGAAAGGCATGGCAAAGGAAAGGGCATCTCCAGGGAGGAGGTCCAGAGGTGGGGAAAAGGCTGGATTGAGGGTGGAGGCAAAACATGGGGTAACCATGCAGAAGGGGGAAGCTGGGGAACAGGACAGAGGTGTCGCATTACGAGGCACTCATAGTGGGGGGAAATATGAGAAAGGGGTTCAGCAGGTGAAACACAGTGTTAGCAAGAGTCAAGAAGGAGGGGAGACAGTTGTCATAATAGGGGACTCAATTCTGAAGGGAGTAAGATGAGGAAACAAGCGTACAAGGAAAAGCAACAGGAAAGTGGAGTGTATGCCAGGCATGATGACAGATAGGGTGGGAGTAATCATACCAAAATGTGTGGGGCAGAGGAAGCCTCACATTGTGGTTCATTTGGCCACCAATGACCTGGCCAACTAGGTGAAGGTGGTGCAAGATAGGTTCTCAGAGCTAGGAAAGATCTGCCGAGGAGTTGGACAATAATAAAATGGGGGACACCCCATCTTATGGCACCCAATAATACCTTCACCATCCTAGTATTCATTATGTTGTGTGTCTGTCATGGCCCCCATTGGGATATGTATGTACTGTACATACTGTAAATATTAGCTTAACCTTTCTGTAACCGAGTTTTATCATGTGAATTTACTGTACATCATTGTGTTATAAACATTATTTTCCTCT
Organism: Neoceratodus forsteri; assembly: GCA_016271365.2. Classification (NCBI taxonomy): domain Eukaryota; kingdom Metazoa; phylum Chordata; order Ceratodontiformes; family Ceratodontidae; genus Neoceratodus; species Neoceratodus forsteri. The sequence continues at coordinate 442,853,838 of CM057456.1, read as the reverse complement.
GTATGTATATCTGTCTTCTAAAGTGTATGATATATCTGTTGTGTATCAACTATTGAACCTTGACCTTATCAGGTCCATCTTGTAAATGAGCCTTGCTCAATGATGTTCGCCTGAATAAATAAAGATTTGATGATGATGAAGTAGTTTTCTCAGAGATACTGCCTGTCCCAAGGGCCAGCGTTGTTAGGTAGCTGAGGACTGAGGAATTCAACTCATAGCTGAGAGGATAGTTTGGAGCAAATGGGTGTGGGCTGGTGGGAGAACGGGGTAAGACATGGGAAGATAGAAACCTAAATGCTCCAGACAGGCTGCATTTAAGTAGGGAGGGTACAAGGGTCCTAAAGGGCAACCTGGGGAGATACTTGGAAGACAAGCTACATTTAAACTGAAGGGGGGGGGCAGCAGAGGGCAAGAAACTCTGCACCAGGTGAGGGTCGCCCCAGGACTCCCCCCAGAAGGATATAAAAAGGAAAGGGTAGTGCAAGGGGAAGGGTTAGTAGGAATGGGGGGAGGGGAGGACAGGCACAAAAGGATCAGGAGCAAAGGGGACAGGGGTCACAGTGGAAGGTTATCTCCTTGAACGCAAGAAACCTGGCTAACAAGGCAGCAGATCTACAGGTGCTGATGGCAGAAGGGGACATGGACATTGCTGCCATCATGGAGACATGGGCAACTCAGTTCTATGACTGGTACCGCATGATACCTGAATACCAACTGCATAGGAAGGACAGAACAAAGGGAGGGAGGGAGGTGGAGTGGTATTGAACATAAGGGAAAGGATAATGTGCAACAGGGAGGAAGGAGAGGAGGGCACTGCTGAAGCCTGCTGATGGTATTCCAGAATAATCCAGGGAGAAGGATACATATGGGGGTGGTGTACAGATCACCTTCACAGGGAATAGAGTTAGATAGGGAGCTGGGGGAACAGACCAGGAAAGTAGGGGGGAGAGGAAACACTATAATACTAGGAGACTTCAGCCTATCTGGAGTAGACTGGAGCACCCCAGCTACCTCCTGTGTCAGGGAACAGGTCCTCCTGGATGCTATCTGGGACAGTTTCCTGACACAGGGAGTCACAGCACCAACAAGGGTGGGGGCCATAGTAGATTGGTGCTATCAGATGGGGAGCAGGTCAGGGATATGGAAGTGAGGTAACCCCTTGCAGGCAGTGATCACCGCTCAGTGTGGTTTTCCATCTACAGGGGGAAAGAAGCAGCCATGTCAAAGATGAAGGTGGTGGACTTTAGGAGGACAGACTTCAAAAGGATTGGGAGCATAGCACAGGAGCACCTGGCAAAGCTCTAACCAGAGATGGGTGCAGACCAGAAATGGACCATCATAAAGATAGGGATATCAGAGGCCACCGACACATGCACAAGGGCTCGGAAAAAGAACCCCAGAACCAAGAGGCCTAGCTGGTATAGCAGGAAGGTGGCTGAAAAGGTGAAGGAAAAGAGGGTGGTCTTCCTGAAGTACAAGTAGACCTCAAGGGAGAAGGACAGAGAGGTATATGCTGTAAAATGTCAGGAGGCTGGGAGAGAGGTCTGGGTGGCCAAGGCTGAGAAAGAATTAAGGCTGGCACAGGGGATTAAGGAAGGGGAGAAGGACTTCTACTGGTATGTCAGAGAGACAAGAAGCAGAAGGGATGGGATAGTGAGGATTAAGACAGAGGGAGGATGGGCAGAAAAAGGGGAAGAGCAAGTGGAGGCACTAAATGAGTACTTTTGCTCAGTCTTCACCAAAGAAGCAGATAGGCCTATGCCACAGGGGAAAAATGGAGGGAACTTTGGGGGGCAAGGAGTACGAGGGAGAGATTGGGGTAGACATGGTTTTAAGAGGTCTAATGGAATTGAGGGTGGACAAGGCACCAGGCTAGATGGAGTACACTCAAGGGTCCTGAGGGAACTGGAGGGGATATTAGCAGCCCCACTGACAGACCTATTTAACACCTCGCTGGAGAAGGATTGTGTGCCATAGGACTGGAGGACAGCTCATGTGGTGCCGCTCCACAAGAGTGGACCCAGAAATGAGCCAGGAAACTACAAGCCAATTAGCCTACACTCCATAGTGGGGAAGTTAATGGAGGCCATTCTAAAAGAAAGGCTGGAATCCTTCCTTGAAGAGAATGGATTCCAGGATGTTAGGCAGCATGGGTTTGTCAGAGATAGGTCTTGTCAAACTAATATGATAAACTTTTTTGATTGGCTTATGAGGTCTATGGACATGGGGCAGGCGGTGGAAGGTGTAACGGGAATAGCCGTCTGCCAGTTATGTGTATATAATTTTGTTATAAATCTATGTTTTGTATGGCAGTCTTGCTTAGGAAACAGGTCAAGCAGCAGTGCCTCATGGGACACTGGATTTGAAAAGAGAAGAAAAAAATGGTCTGCCCTCTCACTGACCTAGAGGATAAGCTAACTAGTGCTTCCTTTCCTGTTTTAACACCTGCCTGCCAAAACCTGTGTAGCTGTTATACAACCAGGTTATAAAAAAACAACTGCTTTGAACTTAGGAAGACTGCTGTAAAAGGTTACATTTTATAGGATAACAGGAGGAAGATTGTTTTTGAAAAGCATATGTAAATTAACCTTACAGGATATTTCTGCAACATCAAAGGGTGTCGTAAACCATACTCTGAAGAAGACAGACTGTCTTGTTATAATTAAAAATATTGCAGTATTTGCAGATTCCAATCAAGTAGTAATCTGACCAGTTTGCCTATGCAGCTACATGTTACAAATTAAGTATGCAGTACTGAGTGTGACCTCACACTAACAGCTCAGAGTTGTGACATCACAAAGAAGATGGGACATTCTGGCCTCCCTGATATTGGTGAAGCTTGGCTGAAAGGACTGACACTCTTTTCTGGGCTTCTACGAGTCATCTTCATTTCTGGAATTCTAAGGGACACTTCTGCCAAGACAGGTAACAAGTCCAACTCATTTGCCAACTGAAAACCTGAGGCAGAATTAGCTAAATCAGCTACAAGGTGCTTTATTTTGTAATTGTTCATTTCTTTTCTGACTGCAACCTTAATGTATATATGTTCTATATTTATTTACTATTTTTAATTTTAGTAAACCTTGTTTTTCCTTAAACCTGCCTGGGAACTTGTTCATTTTGAGTGTGAATGGTGGGACAGTATTGATAATTCTGACATAACTGTTAACTTGCTTAGAATGTCACCATATGCGGCCACACTAACAAGGATCTGTGTAAAGATCCAGCAAGGTAGGAAAATACCAGCATCTCAATTGAGTCGGCAGGGGGTTGTGAACTAGGTTGGTTGTATGCCCGCTGGGTCAAGTATTGCGCTGCTTTCCCCAAAGAGAGTGTGATATTTGGACCTGTTACCTGGGTGTGATGGCTAAAAAGGGTTCATAATTGACCCCAGGACTCAAGACTGGTAGCTTGCTTGGACCTAAAACAAACAGGATGTTGTCCTGTTTGTCCCCTGTTCACGAATCGCACTTTAAGGATGGGTACTATGGGAGCAGAGGGCCTGACCCCCAGAGTGGATTTGAGACAGATCTGGTGAGCATCACTGGGATCTGAAAGATTTGTTTGCATACTGTGCAATTATTTGGTGGCACGTGCATTAACAGTCCAGTGTGTCGGATTGATAAACTGTAACAGTTCACACACAAACAAGGCAGAGATTTTAAAAGAAATATATAATTTTGGTTACAGTCTAAAGTTCCCTACCTGTTTTATTTTTTTTTTGGGTGCCAAGCTAGTGCAGCCATAGATTAGGGAAGATGATGGCTTCCACCTACAGTGAATACACAGTGGAATGCCTGAAGCAGTTGTGCCAGGAAAGAGGAGTCTGGTGTGAGGGACGAACCAAACAGCACCTCGTGGGGGCTCTTGTGGCAGCCGATGCACTAGCGGCTGTCCAGGACCTCGAGTCACAGTCGGTGACTGAAAGGGATCAGACCATGGGTGTGGAGGGGCCAGGGTCTGCCACAGTGTTCAGTCCCAGGGAGGAGGACAGCAGGACCAGATCGAATCCAGGACCACAGCAGCAGGGGACGGTCACCACCATGCTGGAGCCAGAAGAGATCAGGCTGCAGTTAGCGTTGAGGAGAATGGAGTTGGAATTCAAACAGAGGAGTTCCTGATCGAGCTGGAGAAGCAGGAAAAAGAAAACCAGCTTCAGAGAGAGGCCGAGCGAGAGCAGCAAAAGGCTGAATGAGAGGAGAGACAGCACCAGAGGGAGTTTGAACTGCAGAAGCTAAAAGTCCGGCGTCCAATGCCAGAGCAGGTAAGTGGCATGGGTGAACCTGTAACTCCAGGACTGGGGTACAAATTAAATTCTAAATTGTAAATTGATAGCTCAGTTTAAAGAGGGGGAGGATACAGATGCATTTTTAAATTCATTTGAAAAGGTTTATATTCAGGCAAAAATTCCTTGAGAGTCCTGGAGCTTCCAGCTGGATAGCGGGGATCTGCTGCTCACCGGGAAAGCACGTGATGCATTTGGTCAAATGGACAATCAGAACAGTAATGATTATGACAAATGTAAAGCTGCATTGCTTAAAAAGTATGAAATGACATCTGAAGAGTACATAATTAAGTTCCATAAGCTCAGGAGAAACCCTGACATGAGCTATGAGGAACTAGCCACAAAGAAATGTCAGTTTTTGAAACATTGGTGGGAGGGGGGTCAAAGCAGACTTTGTAGAGAAAATGGAGGATGTGGTACTTTTGGAGCCATTCTTTTGGGCTTGCCCAGCAGAGCTGAAAAACCTGGCTAGAGGACCGAGATCCAAAAACAGTGCAGGAGGGTGCCGAGCTCTTGGATCACTATGTCAGGAACAGGCCTGCTCTGAAAGGGAGTGGGGTGGGTGTGACAGTGCAGAAAGGGAAAGGTGCACCTTCTGGGCAGCTAAAACCCTCACTGCCTCCTCAGAAAGCACACAGGTTACAGAGAAAGGATTTGCCTGAAAATAGAAATGATGAATGTTGGTTTTGCAAGCAACCAGGGCATCTTGCAAGACAGTGTCCTAAAAAGGCACGGAGTTCACAAAGTGGTGCTTGAACAGAGGTGAGTGCACTGTGTATCCCTGAAAGCATGCCTGTAAACATGAGGGAGCACATTCACCCGGTTACTGTAAATGGGGTGCACACCCGTGGGTTAAGGGACACGGGGGCATCCCTTATTTTGGTCAAAGGGGATTTGGTTGAGCCTGAACAGCTTATACCTAATCAGTTCATAACTATAAGGGGATTTACTGGGGAGGAAAAAACTCTGCCCCTAGCAAGTGTTCTTCTGGACTGGGGTGAGACAGCAGAGAGGGTGTGGAAAGTGGCTGTAGCCAGAAACCTCGCCCTGGATGCGATTATAGGGAATAATCTACAAAAGGGAGTGGTATGTGTGGTTACCCACAGTCAGACAACAAAGGCAGATTGTAGTTCCCTGGACCCCGTAGAAGCCCCTGTGGAAAACACTGGGAGGCTGGTTCCCTAGCCTGTGTCTCCTGCAATGGAGAGTAGTGAAAGGGAGATAGAACTCCTCCCAGTAGCAGTTCACAAAACAGCTACAGAAGGTTACTCTGAGGAGGGAGGAGTAGCCGATGGTCAGAAGGTTAGGGATGGCAGTGACCTTGAATGCCCTGATGCTAGAGCTATGGACCCCAGTTTAGAGACTGAAGGGGACATGTCCCATGCTTTGGGGAAATGTGTGGATTTTGCAGCTGCTCAAAGGACTGATCCTAGAGAGGCTGAGGGCTTTAGAGAGGCTGAGGGCTTGTGCAAAATCTGATGGGACACAGGGATGTGACGGGAGACATAGAGTGTATTGGGACCATGGACTGCTGTATATGCAGGACGTAAGGACAGAAGGAGGGAGAGAGGGGTGATGGGCAGGCAGCTTGTCATTCCCCAGGGGTACTGTGAGCATTTGCTCAAGATCACTTATGATACCTCCATGTCTGGACACCTGGGAATTGCACGCACTATGCAGCGATTGGCCCAGAACTTCTATTGGCCCAACTTCACCCAGCAGGTGAAGGAATATTGCAGGTCTTGTCACCGGTGCCAACAAATAGGGAAGGCAGGTAGTAAAACCCAAGCCACACTAATCCCCTTGACCATTGTGGAGGAGCCATTCCAGAGGGTAGGAATGGTTATGGTGGGACCTTTAAATACCCCCGGCTACTCTGGGAAGAGGTTTATCTTGATGGTAGTTGATTACGCCACCTGGTACCCAGAGGCAGTTGCCCTATCCTCACTGAGGACAGACAAAGTATTTTCTCCCGTGTCAGGTTTATGCAGGAGGTTATCACTGATCAAGGGGGTTCCTTCATGTCGGATCTGATGAAGTGTTTGTGGGAGAAGTGTGGGGTGGTGCAGAGATGCATGACACCTTATCACCCGCAAGCAAATGGACTTGTGGAAAGGTTTAATGGTACGCTAAAATCGATGCTCCAAGCATTTGCTGAACAGCATGGGAGGGACTGGGAGAAATGCCTTTCCCACCTGTTGTTTGCATACAGGGAGATGCCCTGAGGGTCAACAGAGTTCACCCTCTTTGAACTCTTATATGGATGCAAGGTGCATGGGCCCCTAGACTTGCTCCAGGAAGATTGGGAAGGCGAGCTCACCATCCAGGGAACTCCCATAGTGGAATATGTCCTGAAGTTTAGGGAAAAGCTGAAGGAGCTTATGGGAACAGCCCAGAGCAACCTGGCAGCCACCCAGAAAAAGCAAAAAGTATGGTATGACTGCAGAGCCAGAGCTTGCTCGTACACCGTAGGTCTGGAAGTCATGGTCCTAACCCCGGTCCAGAAGGATAAGCTGAAGGCCAAGTGGGCAGGACCATACAAAGTAGTCTAACATGTGAATGATGTAAATTACAGTGTGGAACTGCCTGACAGGAGACATACCCAAAGGATGTACCATGTCAACATGATGAAGCCATATGCAAATAGGGCTTACATGGTATTTGCAGTGTGTAGTCCTGGGGAGGGGACGGATGAGGAAGACCCCCTTCTGGACTTCCTAGAGGAAAGCAAGTGGGAGTCCTCTGTGGAGGCAATCAGACTGTCATTCCAGTTGACCCCAGAATAGACCCAGGAAGTAAGGGAGGTTTTAGCAGACTTTGCCCCATTGTTTAATGCCAAGCCTGGACTAACCCCCTTGGTGACACACGATGTAGACACGGGGACACAAGTGCTAATATGGTGGACAGCATATCGGGTGTCTGAGGCTGTCCTAAAGGACATTAGGAGGGAGGTGGAAGAAATGCTGGATTTTGTGGCAATCTAGAATTCCCAGAGCCCCTGGGCCTCACCCGTAGTCCTCGTTCCCAAGCTGGATGACTCTACTCACCTTTTTGTGGACTATCATGGACTCAGTGCAGTCACAAAGTCTGACGCCCACCCAATGCCATGGATGGATGAACTACTGGACAAGTTGGGAGGGGCAACATACCTTGCCACTGTCAACCTGATGAAAGGGTATTGGTAGGTGGAGTTAACTGCCAGAGTTAGGGAAAGGTTGGCCTTCATCACTCCAATAGGGTTATTCGAGTTCAAAGTAATGCCTTTCAGGATGAAGAACGCCCCTGCCACCTTCCAAAGTTTGGTCAACCAGGTTTTACATGGTACTGAAGAGTACGCATGGCGTACCTGGATGATATTTCCACCTTCAGGGCCAGCTGGAAAGAACTCCTGTCCCACCTTAAGGAAGTGTTGGGCAGGATACAGAGGGCTGGGCTCACTGTCAAAGTTGGAAAGTGCCAGATGGCCATGCTGGAGGTGGCATAACTAGGGCATGTAGTAGGACGGTGACAGCTTCATCCTAATCAAGCAAAGATTGAAGCAATAGAGGCGTGGCCTAGACCTGAAACACAGAAGCAGGTCTGGAGTTTTCTAGGGACCACAGGGTACTATCGAAAGTTTGTACCAAACTACAGTGGCCTGGAAGCTCCCCTATCTGGCCTGCTAAAGAAAATAATGCCTAAGGAGGTAAAATGGGAGCTACCCTATGAATGAGCCTTTACACGGCTAAAGGAGGCCTTGTGCAGTGCTCCTGTGTTAGCCAGTCCAGACTACAGTAAACCATTTGTAGTCCTCACAGATGCCTCAGACATTAGTATTGGGGCAGTACTTAGACTTCTAGTCAAGGGAAAGATCGCCCAATACTGTATCTCAGTAAGAAATGACTCCCCTGAGAACAGGCTTATTCTACAGTGGAGAAGGAGTGCCTTGCACTGGTGTGGACACTGAAGAAATTGGAGCCATACCTGTACAGGAGGCACTTTGAGGTACACACGGATCATAACCCCCGGGTTTGGCTGTCAAAAATGAGTAAATTAATTTTAGGCTTCTAAGATGGAGCCTTGCCTTACAGGATTATGACATGACTGTCACTCACATGGCAGGGGCAGAAAATGCCAATGCAGATGGGCTATCCCGACAGAGCAGTGAACTGAATTTGTGAAACTCATCCCATGCCCATGAATGGATTCCCACAAATTCAGTCTAGGAAGGAGGGGGTGCAATGGGAATAGTTGTCTGCCAATTATATGTACATAAGTTTGTTATAAATCTATGTTTTGTGTGACAATCCTGCTTAGGAAATAGGCCAAGCAGCAGAGCTTCATGGGACACTGGATTTTAAAAGAGAAGAAAAAAAATGGTCTGCCCTCTCACTGACCTAGAAGATAAGCTGGCTAGAGCTTCCTTTCCTGTTTTAACACCTACTTGCCAAAACCTGTGTAGCTGTTATACAGCCAGGTTATAAAAAAACAACTGCTTTGAACTTAAGAAGACTGCTGTAAAAGGTTACATTTTATAGGATAACAGGAGGAACACTGTTTTTGGAAAGCATATGTGAATTAACTTTACAGGATATTTCTGCAAAATCAAAGAGTGTTGTAAACCATACTCTGAAGAAGACAGACTGTTTTGTTATGATTAAAAATATTGCTTTATTTGCAGATGTCAATCAAGTAGTAATCTGACCTGTTTGCCTATGCAGCTACATGTTACAAATTAAGTATGCAGGACTGAGAGTGACCTCACACTAACAGCTCAGAGCTGTGACATCACAAGGAAGAAGGGACATTCTGGCCTCCCTGATATTGGTGAAGCTTGGCTGAAAGAACTGACACTCTTTTTTGAACTTCTAAGAGTCATCTTTGTTTCTGGACTTCTAAGGGATACTTCTGCCAAGATAGGTAACAGCACAAATCATTTGCCAACTGAAAACCTGAGGTAGAATTAGCTAAATCAGTTACAAGGCGCTTTGTTTTGTAATTATCCATTTCTTTTCTGACTATAACCTTAATGTATATATGTTTTGTATTTATTTACTATTTTTAATTTTAGTAAACCTTGTTTTTCCTTAAACCTGTCTGGGAACTTGTTCATTTTGTGTGTGAATGGTGGGACAGTATTGATAATTCTGACATAACTGTTAAATTGCTTAGAGTGTCACCATATGCAGCCGTACTAACAAGGATCTGTGTAAAGATCCAGCAAGGTAAGAAAATACCAGCATCTCAATTGAGTTGGCAGGGGGTTGTGAACTAGGTTGGTTGTATGCCTGCTGGGTCAAGTATTGCACTGCTTTTCCCGAAGATAGTGTGATATTTGGACTTGTTACCTGGGTGTGCTAGTTAAATAGGGTTCATAATTGACCCCAGGACTCGAGACTGGTGGTTGCTCAGACCCAAAACAAGCAGGAAGGTGTCCCTGTTTGTCCTCTGTTCACGAATTGCACTTCAAGGTTGGGCGCTGAGGGAGCAGAGGGCCTAACCCCCGGAGTGGATTTGTGACAGACATACTATACCTGGACTTCAGCAAGGTGTTCAACTCAGTGCTACACGGTAGGCTGATCAGCAAACTGGGGGACCTGGAATTAGGGGACAGAATGCTGGGATGGATCAAGAGCTGGATAAGGGACAGGAACCAGAGGGTGGTGGTAGGAGAACTGTCCAAATCTAGGCCTGTAACCATTGGGTCCCGCAGGGCTCTGTACCTGGACCTGTGCTATTCAACATATTTATTGGTGACATTGCAGAGGGAGTCAATAGCAAGATCTGCCTTTTTGCGGATGATACTAAGCTCTCTGGGAGGGTGGACACAGAGGAGGAGAGGTAGGCTTTAAGGGAGGACCTGGCTAAGCTAGAGAAATGTCTGGAAATCTGGCAGTTGGGTTTTAATGCAAAGAAGTGTAAGGTAATGCACATAGGAAAGAGAAACCCAAAGGCCAGATACTGGCTGGGGGAGAACAGGTGACAGTATCAGAGAAATAAAATGACTTGAGGGTTATTGTAAGGGGTGCTGAAAGGCAACAGCCAAAGCAAATAGAATGCTGGGCTGTATCTCAAGTGGAATCACCTCGAGGAGGGAGGAAGTTATACTGCCATTGTACAGGTCACTGGTGAGACCACACCTGGAATACTGTGTTCAGTTCTGATGCCGTTACCTGACGAAGACTATCAAACTACTGGAAGGAGCCCAGCGGCGGGCAACCAAAATCATCATGACTAGGGATTTTGAACTCAGGATTTTTAAAAGATCTGAGCTGGTCAAAAAGGAACATGCCTTTTTTTTCTCCCTTTTTTCCTGTAGACTAAATGGATAAACTACTGTGAACATGTCTGAAATGTGGATAACCTACCATGAGCATGTCTGAAAAGTGGGCTACCTACTATGGGCATGTGTAAAATGTGGATAACCTACCGCGGGCATGTCTAAAATGTGATTGTAGTAATGTGTGGGGTATTAAATGACAACTTTCTTGTGTTATAATTGACTTAGAGATACATGTTACACAATACAGCATACTGTACATGAACACACTGTCCTGTGGTATGGCTCACACAGATACATAGATTCATAGATGTTGTCAGCAGATAAGGGCCTTGTGACCCATCCAGTCTGCCCTATCCCTCTTTCTAATGCTTAAGGTACCCTAGATGCTACAAGTTCTACCCCTTTCGCCCTAGCTTGATAATTCCCATGTGCCTATCCCACACATTCTTGAATCCCTGAACCGTGGTCACCCCCACCACTTCCTGGGGGAGACTGTTCCATCTCTCCACCACCCTTTCAGTGAAGTAGAATTTCCTCAAGTTCCCCGTAAGTTTTCCCCCTTTTAGTCTCATGCTGTGCCCCCTTTTTCTGCTATTTCCCTTCATGTAAAAGATGCTCCCCTCTGGTACCCTGTTGATCCCTTTCAGATACTTGAAGGTCTCTATCATGCCCCTCCCTTTCCTCCAGGGAGTACATATTGAGAGTTCTGAGTCTCTCCTCATACAACTTATGTTGCATTCTGGACACCATTTTTGTCACTCTCCTTTGTACCATCTCCATCCTGTCTGTCTTTTTTGGAGATGGGGCCTCCAGAACTGAACACAGTACTCCAGATGAGTCCTTACTATGGAGTTGTACAATGGTACCACCACTACAAAAGAACCCCAGAGCAAATGCACTGGGGCATGGGTTATCCCGGAGGATATTGGCCATACAGACAAATTTTAAAGAAAACACAAATTTATTTATTTCAGTTTCGGATTAATACTTTGAGTCAAGGACTCATTTTCAAAGGTTCCACGTCAGTGTTGAACAAACATTACAAAAATATAAGGTTTACAGAGCAAAAAAAAAAAGAAAAAAACATTGAAGCATATACACAGGCAGTAATAGTAAAATTTGAACTTATACACATCAAATTAGTAAATATTAACAGATAGACTGATTAGGTAAGAGGGGGTTGGGGGTATCAGCCGAAGGTAGCATCGTCTGAGGTGACAGAGAGGTGGAACTTTCAACCAAGTGAGGCCATCATCAGGTAATTGGGGTAGGCGAGTGGGTTAAGAAAAAAGTGGTATATAGCAGAAAGATGTAGAGGGGGGTAGGTAAATGGAAAACTGGGGCAAGGTACTATCACATTAGTGCAGGCAGGTGGCATAATCTGAGGTGGGAGAGAGGTGGAACTTTCAACCAAGTGAGGCCATCATCGGGTAATTGGGGGTAGGGGAGTGGGTTAAGGAAAAAAGTGGTATATAGCTGAAAGATGTAGAGGGGGTAGGTAAATGGAAAACTGGGGGAGAGGTACTATCACATTAGCACAGGCTGGTACATTTCATTTTAGAGTCAAGGAGAGATTTGAGCCCAGCTTAGAAGGTACTAATCTTGGTAGTATCAGTGAGGACAGCAGGTAGGTCATTGTACCATTTCGGACCTTGATACAGGATGGAGTTCTGGGCAGGTTTCGTCCTTTTGAAGGGAATCACCATCTTGTCAGTGACTGCACTATGGGTAAATTTCGTTGAGACGGCCAGCTTAAAGTGTCCACCCAGTGTGGGGGATATCAGTCCAAGTAGTACTTTTTTTAGAAGTAGGCAGGTTTGGTATTGCCCTCTAAGATGGAGTGGGAGCCACCCAGTTTCAGTATACAGTGAGCAGGTGTGGGTGTCGAGAGTAGCCCCCAAAGTAAGATGACAGGCCTTATTGAGGAGTGTGTTGATCCTACTAAGAGCAGTTTTTGTACCCGCCACATATATAGGCAACCCATAGTCAATGGTAGATAGTATTGAGCTACTGGTGGCTAGTTTGAGTACATCCAGTGTCATTGAATGTCTGTGATGATAAAGTACACCAAGTTTTATATTTGCAGTCTTGATGACAGAGTCAAAGTGGTTTGAAAAGGTGAGCATGTCATCAGAGGTAATGCCGAGATATTTGAAGTTAGATACTTGGTTTAGGATTTCACCCTTTTGGTTATGAATACGTAGGGGCAGGTATTTCTTTCTGCTTTGGGAGGTGGTGAATAGCATACTTTTTGGTTTTTTGATGTTTAGTAGTAGCTTGTTTTCTGTAAACCAAGATTCAAGTTTATGGAAGCTGCTTTGGAGTTCAGTTGTGACGGATTGTTGGTCACTTGCCAGCAACTGAGATCACTGCATCATCAGCATTGAGAACTGTGCTTGCTGAGCAAGCCATTGGGGCGGAGTTGATGAAGAGGCTAAAGAGTAGAGGACTGAGGATTGACCCCTGTGGAACCCCAAGGTGCACCTCCTTAGCAGTGGATAGGGTATCACCAATTTTGACTTGTCATCTGTTAGAGAGGTAGCTGCCAAACTATAGTACTGTGTCTGGGTATAGACCTGTAGACAGAAGGCAACTTTGGAGGAGGTTGTGATCAACAGAGTCATAAGCTTTCGTGAGGTCGATGAAGACTGATCCAACTGCCTGACCACTATCCAAGGCTTTATATTGTTGGGATGAATAATCAACTAGAGCGGTGAGTGTGGAGTGCTTTTTACGGAAGCCGTGCTGTTGCAGGCAGAGTAGGTTATGGTTATCAAGGTATTCAGTAAGCTGCTCCGAGACCATTCTTTCGAGTACTATCGAAAGGAGAGGAAGGATGGATATAGGTCTGTAGTTGGATATTTGGGTTTTATTCCCCGCTTTACAGACAGGCATTCCATTAGCTGACTTCCATGCATTTGGAAATACTCCTGATTTTAGAGAGGCATTAAATACCATGGTTAGAGGACCAGCAAGTTCATGAAGGAGTAGACCAACCAGCTTCATGACAAGCAGATCTGCCCCCATCCTGGTCTTGCCAAGTGCTCTTTTAATATGCTTGATGGTTTTGGCTTTGGTGACATGTCTAAAGTAAAAAGGGTGGTACATCTTTCCTTGGAGGATCTTGAAGGGCAGTTGGACGTTGCTGAACATGCATATCTGTGAAGTAGTCACCAGGGAGTACACTTGAAAGGTCAGTGAACGTGTTGTTGAGCTCATTGGCAATTTCAATGGGTTCCTGTAGGGGTCTCTTCACAGTTAACAGTAGATCTGGGGGGTCTTGGGGGCTTTGCCCATTAAGGATTTAAGAGAGCACCAAAAGCCTTTTCCAGAACCCCAGGTTTTGGTTACTATATCCTTATAGTAGGAGGCTTTAGCCTGTCGAACGAGTCTGGTGCAGGCGTTTCTAGCTGTCTTGTAGGTATTAAATGTAGCAGGAGTACCAACTGCTTTTGCTATATGCCAAAGATTGTCTCTCTTCTTCATAAGTCCAATAAGGGAGTTGGAGAGCCAGGGATTGGAGGTTCCCTTAATTGTTTTAGTTTTGTATGGTGCAAAAATATCACAAGCACGGTTGAAAACCATTATGAAGTATTTAAGTGCCTCATTACCTCCTATATCTCCAGCCAGCGGGGACTAATCCAGTTGTGTCACGTACAGCTTGAAATGTTCAAGTAGTCCAGGCCTCAGGCAGCGTTTTTTGCACACCTTGGGTGAACTCTTGGGGAAATTGTTAGACCAGGTACACTTCACAGGGGAGTGGTCACTGAGGCTGTCAGGCAGGACAGTGACATCAGATATATGCTCAGGGTGTGTGGTCAGGAGCCAGTCTAGGAGAGAGCTGCTTCCTGTTTTGTAGTTAAGCCGGATGTCAGCAGTGACCATCTGTTTTAGGAAAAGGCTAGTAATTAGATCCTTGGCTTTTGATTTTTTCTGCGAGTGCCGGTTTATGCTGAAGTCACCTACAATGATCTTCTCCCAGTGGTTGCCTAGTTGCTCTTGACTTGTGATGACATGGTTTAGACCAGCAGGTTTGTGCCCTGGACATATGTATACTATGGAGACCAGCACAACTTTATTCTGTTTAAATTGCACATACCCCAATAATGCAAAGCATCATGGGAAGCATATGCAAATGTCCATGAATTAATTTGGGCTGGCTCAACTTTAAGCAAAATTGTATGGTGCCGAAAGGCCTCACAATACAATCAGCAAAGGCTGAGAAGAGCAGACACGGACACATGTTTCATCCTCATTTGGACTCATCAGTGTGCCATATCTGTATCTCAGCCCTGGGAGAGGGAGCCAGCCTATAGGGGATCTTATTTGTCTGGGTCTTGGGCAGCCCAAAGCAGAGAGAGAAGAGAGCTACAAAATAACCCCAGAGCAAATGCACTGGGGCATGGATTATCCCAGAGGATATTGGCCATACAGCCAAATTTTAAAGAAAACACAAATTGCACAAACCCCAATTATGCAAAGCATCATGGGAAGCATGTACAAATGCCCATGAATTAATTTGGACTGGCTCAGCTTTAAGCAAAATTGTATGGTGCCAGAAGCCCTCACAATACAATCAGCAAAGACTGAGAACAGCAGACACAGTCACATCTTTCGTCCTCATTTCGACTCATCAGTGTGCCATTTCTGTATCTCAGCCCTGGGAGAGGGAGCCAGCCTATAGGGGATCTTATTTGTTTGGGTTATGGGCAGCCCAAAGTAGAGAGAGATGAGAGCTACGAAACAACCCCAGAGCAAATGCACTGGGGCATGGATTATTCTGGAGGATGTTGGCCATACAGCCAAATTTGAAAGAAAACACATATTGCACATACCACAATAATGCAAAGCATCATGGGAAGCATAAGCAAATGCTAATGAATTAATTTGGGCTGGCTCAACTTTAATCAAAATTATATGGTGCCGGAAGGCCTTACAATACAATCAGCAAAGGCTGAGAACAGCAGACACAGGTAAGGTAAGGTAAGGTAAAATTTATTTATATAAGGTGCCCTTCCTGAGCTCAGGGCACCTTTACAATACAGTACAGTGACAATTTTAAAATCAATAAAACTGATAATCAATAACAATCACTCAATAAAACCCTGAAAATGCCTGGTTAAATTAATACATTTTTAAGGATTTTTCGTCCACCACTTCCCTCCTTCTACTTGTTATACCCCCTCTATGCACCCTAGTATTCTGTTAGCCTTTCCGACTGCTTTGTCACACTGTTTAGCCACTTTGAGATTGTCTTCTATGACTACCTCTAGATCCCTTTCCTCTGTGGTGGCCTCCAGTGTTATCCCCGTCTAGTTCATACTCGACCCTAGGATTTCCTCTCCCCAGGTACATAATTCCACACATTTTTGCATTGAAACTCAACTGCCATTCCTTGGACCAGTTTTCTAGCCTCTTGAGATCTCTCCTCATTTTTTCTATACCTTCCTTTGTATTTACCCTGTTACATAGCTTTGTATCGTCCATCAACAGGCTAACCCTCCTGTCAAACAACATGAAGTCTTGCTATATTATGACATATGCAGTGAGTCCCAACTTTCGAACTGCTGCGGAGGTGAAAGAGTTAACTTTCCATGCCAGGCATGGACCGCTGAGCTCGAGCTTGGTTGAAACTCTGTCTGTTGTTTTCTTCAAACTCAAACCGTCAGATTCTTTACTCCGCCTCACTGAACAGTTGCTCCGGAGATTTCTCCTTCTGCTCGGTTCATTTTGTCGGTTAAAGTATTGTTTTTCTTGGTTTTCGACCGAATTTAAACCGCAACCGGTCAGTTCAGACTCTGTCTGTGGTATTGTGAGTACTAGATAGGTTTTACATTAATTTCTATTCTGTGTGGAACTTGTAAACGGTTCATCGGTTCGGTTTGAACCGATCAAGTTGTTTAAAATATTTTAATCTGTCTTTTAGAGTGTGGTTACCGGTTCTTATTGGTTCTAAAAAAAATGGATTTTATTACGTTTTTTTCCATGACCTGTGACACGGTTGGTAACCGATAAGAGGGTCTTACTTGGCGGATTGCCATAAATGGGTAAGTTTGGTTAGGACTGGCACTATGTCTGAGAAACCCAAAAGAAAAACCGGGCCCACTGGGTTTCAACACTGCAGTGTGTGTGGGGAAGTTTTGCCAAGGCTGACCCCCACACCACCTGTGTTTAGTGTCTGGGGTTTGACCACCTCAATGCAGACTGCCAGATTGTAAAAGTTTTCCTGCAGCTACCCTGGAAAAGAGAGTTGGTAGGCTCAGGGAAAGGGAGGACAAAAAGTCCGCTGAACCGGATGGCCAGCCCAGTTCGGTTCCAACCGAACCGGAGGGAGTGCCCTCTGACCAGGGCGAGACTTTTTCGGGCAAAAGGAGATCCGACTCTGAGGAGTTGGGTCCAGCAAAAAGGACTAGGAAATCAGCTGGTGTGGAGCCAAAACTTTCTTCTCCAACCGCTGAAGAAATAGCAAAAGCGATAAAAATTGTCCAGTCGCTTTCCCCGGTTCCGACCGAACCGGCACCATCGGGTAAGCACCCGGTTCGGCCGGTTCCACCGGTTCAAGAGTATGATTTGGAGGAGTATTATGAACTGGAGGAGGGGGAAGAGGAGTATGAGGAGAGTGAATGTGGATTTGAAAGTATTGATGTGCCCATTGACCCGGACATCTCCCCAGACAGACCTTCAGGAGTGTCTCCTCCTAGGCTTTCTGAGTCCCCTTCTCATTTTATATTTTATAAAAAAGTGGCTGAAACCCTCCAGCTTCCTATGGAGGAAGCTGTGTATGATCAAGAGGAGCCTGACTATGTGGAAATGACGGATATCCCAGAGTCTAGGAGACTGTCTATTCCCTTGCATAAATCTTTTGGGAAACAGACTTTTAAAATTGTAAAAGCTCCTCACACTATACCTCCTGTTGATAAGAGAATGGACAAGAGGTACACATTGTCAGGCTCTGATACAGAGTTCCTTACACAACAATGCAGCCATGTTGGGGTAGTGCAGGCTGCAGCCTGTGACAAGACAAATATTCCCTTAGCTTCACACCCCCCCCCCCGGACAAGGACTCCAGGAGGATTGATGCTATGGCAAAGAAACAGTACATGGCAGCATCCTTGGGACTCAGACAGGCAAATTATATGGCTTATGTTGCTAGATATCAGAAATCCAGATGGGATACTGTTATGGCTCTAGCAAAACAGGTCCCTGGCCAGCTTGCCAAGGAGCTGGAACAGGTGGCTGCTGATGGTATTGAGGCATCCAAGGTGCAATTCCATGCTGCAGTGGACTCTAATGATGTGTCATCAAGAGTTATGGCTACATCTGTGGCACTTCGCAGGATGGCTTGGCTCAGATGTACTAGCCTGTCACAGGATACCCAGACTAAGGCCATGGATTTTCCTGTTGTGGGTAATTCTCTGTTTGGGGAGCAGACAGAGAATTACATGAAGAAAATGGATGAATATAGGACCACCTATAGGAGTGCACAGGCCAAGGAAAGGCAAGCCACTCCTCAAAGGCAGCTTTCCAGGGGCAGGGGCAGGCCTTTTCATAGGCCTTTTTACCAAGCCCAGGCCTCCTCTTCTGCTTATGCCCAGAGGGGGTTCTTTAGAGGGAGAGACAGACGGGGTACAAGCAGGTCTGCTTCCACCCCTCAGCCCAAAGCCGCTGCCAAATGGGCACCCTGATGGGGTTGCCAGGGCCCATTCTCAGCTACCTGTAGGGGGCAGGCTGGCTTACTATGTCCAGGACTGGAAGTCTCTGACATCAGACAAGTGGGTCCTGGAAGTAGTAAGCCAGGGACTGGTTCTCATCTTCAAAAAATTTCCAAAGATGAGAACCAGATCCTTTCCACCTGCAAATCCACCAGAGGCACTTGCCCTAGAGGCAGGGGTCTCTTCCCTCCTGGCTCTCAGAGCTGTGGAAAGGGTTCCACCCCTACACCAGGGCAAAGGGTTGTACTCCAGGTACTTCCTTACCTCAAAAGACAGGAGAATGGTGGCCCATCCTGGATCTCAGATATTTAAACAAGCACATTTAAAACCAAAATTCAAAATGGTGACTCTGGGAATTATTCTACCTCTCTAAGGCCAGGGGACTGGCTAGCATCCTGGACCTCAAGGATGCCTACTTCCATATTCTCATCAGAAGCTCCCATCGAAAGTACCTCAGGTTGAGCTGCCCTCAGGCCATTACCAGTTCAGAGCAATGCCCTTTGCCTCACCTCTGCTCAAGGGTGTTCACAAAATGCCTGGCAGTAGCAGTTGCTTCCCTAAGAAGGCAAAAATTGCCATATTCCTTACCTGGACGACTGGCTCATAGTAGGCCAGTCTCCAGACCAAGTCAAGTTACATCTACAGATAACTCAGCAACTGCTCACCTCTAGGTTTCCTTCTGAATCTTTCAAAGTCAGTTCTAGAGCCTGTCCAGCTCCTCACCTTCATAGGCATGAGGCTGAACACAGAGAAAGCCAGAGCCTTTCTTCCTTTGGACAGGCAAGGACCCTGGTCTCTCTGGCCTCCTCATTCACCCTGCAGGTCTCTCGACCAGCAAGGCATTTTCTACAGCTCCTAGGGCACATGGCTGCTTCTACAGCAGTAGTGCAGGGAGCAAGATTTCAGATGAGGGACATCCAGTTCCATTTGAGAGCCTTTTGGTCTCAAAGGAGAGACCCTCTAACCAAACTGATTCCAGTGACTCGAACCCTGATCCAGGCCCTTCAGTGGTGGCAGGATCAGAGCAATCTGAGACAAGGGGTTCCTTTTGTCACTCAGTCTCACTCCTTAATCCTTACTACAGATGCATCCCTCTTGGGGTGGGGAGCTCACATGGGTGACCTCACTACCCAGGGATTGTGGTCCCCTCAGGAATCTCTGCTCCACATCAATCTGTTGGAACTCAGAGCAGTTTTCTAGCACTCAAGTTTTTCCAAGTCTGTTCAGAACAAAAGTTGTACAGGTCAGAACAGACAACACCCCCAATGTGGTACATCAACAAGCAAGGGGCACTCGGGTCTACAGCCTTGTGCACCGAAGCAATGACGTTGTGGTCTCTGGCTTACTCCTTGAACACCTCCCTTACAGCGGTTCACCTCCCAGGCAAGGACAATGTCCTGGCAGATGCTCTCAGCAGGATTTCCCAGGGCCATCATGAATGGTCACTGGACCTCCTGGTCTTGGAGGTGATATTTGCCAGATGGGGTACCCCGCAGATAGATCTTTTTGCAGCCCCAGACAATCACCAACTTCCCCTTTTTTGCTGCAGGCCCCCAGTGTTGGGCTCAGTCCCTCTGGATGCCTTAGTTCTCAATTGGGAAGGGAAGTTTCTCTTTGCTTTCCCCCCTTCCCTCTCCTGTTCAAAGTGCTAGTCAAAATCAGATCTCAACCCTGCAAGATGATCCTGATTGCCCCAGATTGGGCCAGACAACCCTTGTATCCACTGCTACTGTCCTTAGCAGTTCATCTTCCCCTGTGTCTTCCCAGGAATCACAACCTGTTAACCTGTGCTCAGGGAAGGGTTTGGTACCCGAACCTCAAATCTCTCAATCTCAAGGCTTGGCTCTTGAAGAGTTAGAGTTTGCTGATTTACACCTCTCCCAAGGTGTAATGGATATCCTGAAGGCTTCTAGGAAACCTTCCACCAGGGCTACTTATAATTCCAAAATGGAAGAGGTTTTCCATATAGTGCTCTGGAAAGCTTATTTCCCCAGAATCTGCTGAGTTACCCACAGTCCTGGATTATATGGTCCACTTAAATACCTTGGGGCTGAGACCAGGGCTGCAGCTATGAATTTTGGGGCCCCGGACAAGTCACTTGAAATGTTTCCCAAACCAGCTAATGCCAGGGGTAATGTCAGCTCCTCAGGTGGGCCTCTCCTGAGCTCAGGGCCCCGGACAATATCCCCACTTCCCCCCCATTACTGCGGCCCTGGCTGAGACCAGCTACCCTAAAAGTGCATCTGGCAGCTGTGTCTGCTTTTATTTCAGCAGTTAAGCCCTCTTCTCTTTCAGCTCATGCTGTATTCTCCAAGTTTTTCAAGGGATTGCTTCACACCAACCCCCCATTCAGGGACCCTGCCACTGCCTGGGATCTTAATGTTTGCATTGCTCAGCTTATGCAGCCGCCCTTTGAGCCTTTGTCTTCAGCAGAGCTTAAGTACTTGACTTGGAAAACTGTGTTTCTGGTTGCCATCACTGCTGCCAGATGCATAAGTGAATTACAAGCTTTGTCAGTGGAGCCTGATTTATCTCCTTTCATAGAGATAAGGTGGTCCTCAGGACTAACAGGAAGTTCTTGCCTAAGGTGGTTTCAGATTTCACCTTAATCAATCTATATCTCTTCAGTGTACTTCACTGACCATTCCTCCTCTGGCGAGAGGAGGCTGCACAACAGATGTGAAGGAGCCCTTAGTT
The DNA here is from genome assembly GCA_016271365.2 of Neoceratodus forsteri. NCBI lineage: Eukaryota > Metazoa > Chordata > Ceratodontiformes > Ceratodontidae > Neoceratodus > Neoceratodus forsteri. The sequence goes on along the minus strand of CM057456.1, from coordinate 442,832,882 downwards.
ACTACATAGGCGTACCAAAGGTCACAGGTTTGACTCCTCAACTGTTCCTCACTTATGGTGAGATTGGTAAAGGAACCTGCCACTAAAGATCCATTACCAGGTGGATTGTCTCTTGTATCCAATTCTGTTATGAAAAGCTGGGTAAGGTTCCTCCCTCAGGCCTGGGGCTCACTCTACCAGAGGTACAGCTGCTTCCTGGCTGCTGCCAGGACATCCCTATTCTAGAGATATGTCAAGCAGCCCTGGAAAACAGTGCACCACTTTTACCAAGCATTACTCCCTGGACATCCAGGCTAGGAGTGATGCTCTGTTTAACACAGCTGTGCTTCACAGCCTATTTCCTAAGTAGGTTCTGTCCCTCCTCCATGGAGGTACTGCTGTGTAGTCTGCATATGTCATAATATAGCAAGACTTCATGTTGTTTGAAGAAAAAATTACTCACCTTAGTAATGTTGTTTCTTCTAATGGAGTCTTGCTATATTATGACCTCCCCCCCCGCCTGCCCCTCTCAGAACCTCTGTTTTTGGGATGTGGGTGGGTAGTGCAGCATTGGCTCTTAGTAGATGCCCATGTTGTTGTTTTCACCCCTCCTTTTTTGGGGTGACTTGGTGTTGTGTTTTCATTTTTTGGGTCTCCTGACTTGAGTCTTCGTTTTGGGACAAAAAAATGTGTTCTCATGTTTAGTAGCCAGTTGGCTAGTGTAGGTTTACAGCTTCCACACAGGGCCTCAGTGAGTTTAGCTCGTAAAGATCTGACGGTTTGAGTTTGAAGAACAACAGAGTTTCAACCGAGTTCAAGCTCAGCGTTCCATGCCTGGCATGGAAAGTTAACTCTTTCACCTCCGGAGCAGTTCGAAAGTTGGGACTCACTGCATATGTCATAATATAGCAAGACTCCATTAGAAGAAACAACATTACTAAGATGAGTAATTTTTTCTTCTAGACCCTCTGCAACATCGCTTATGAAGACATTGAAGAGCACTGGTCCCAGCACTGATCCCTGGGGTATGCCACTTGTTACCCATCCCTTCTGTGAGCTAACCCCATTTACCACCACTCTTTGTGTTCTGTTACTCAACCGGTTTCTAACCCATGTGACTACCTCTCTCCCCACCCCAGATTTGCCAGCTTGTAGATTAGTCTCCTGTGTGGGACTGTGTCGAAGGCCTTCCTGAAGTCCAGATAGACCACATCTACTGCTCTGCCCTGGTCTATTTCCTTCATCACCCACTCAAAAAAATCAATCAGGTTGGTTTGGCATGACCTCCTTGCCGTGAATCCATGTCACCTTGAGTCCAGCAGCCCCCTTGTCTCTAGGTAGTCCACCAGCCTTTCCTTAAGATGGGTTTCCATCATTTTACCTACTATCGAGGTCAAACTGACAGGGCAGTAGTTTCCTGCCTCCTCCTTGTTACCACTTTTGTGCAGGGGCACCACTTGTGTCCTCCTCCTCTCCTCTGGAACCATGCCTGTTTCCAGAGATCCACTGAACAGCTTAGCCAGAGGTTTAGCCAGTTCTTCCCAGAGCTCCTCTAGGATCCTTGAGTATATCCCATCGGGCTCCATAGCTTTATCAACCCTAAGCCATTTTAGTGCTCTTTTTACTCTGTCCTCTGAAAAAGGTCTAATGTCCACCCCTTTTCCCTTAATGGGGGACTGCTCTGTCATTTTCTTCTGTGAATATGGAGCAGAAATATTTGTTGAGGACAGTTGCCTTGTCAATATCTTTCTCCACTTTCTCCACATCTGTCTATCAATAGAATTTAGGCAGTTATTTAAACTTGCTATTTTTCATTCCTTACTTGATGGGTCAGGCTGTCCTTTAGCCTACCCGTGAGCCCTGGACCCCACACCAATCAAAGAGGTCACTCTAGGTCCCTGATATTGACAATTTTTCCTGGTGTTGCATTGCAAAATCAAGCCAGCTGGATGTGTCCATGCTGCAGTTTTGGGGTTAATGCTATTTCCTCCCAGTCACCGGTAGTGCTAATATAGCTTTCTAAAACTGTGATCTCTGAAAGATTGTTTTAATTTGTTTCATTAGCGTTGACATGCCTAGGGAACTAACATCTTTCAGCTTTTACACCAGTGGGATCAAGGAGTTACATGTCAGTGAAATGTGGGCGATACCATATAAAAAGAAAGATGGAGCAGGGAGGAAGAGAGAGAGCACAGAATACAACAGGAGAGAAATAAAAACATGAGCAGTACCGTTTATTTTGACATCCATGTCAATACCCCAATAAGAATAGTGCACCAGAGACTAGAAGCCCTACAGTGTCAAAAAGGTATTCACTCCAGAAACTAAGAGCCTTCCTGTGCACAGCATACCGTTCCCTATTGTCGACAATGGTTCCCTCGTGTATACTGCCGCTCCTTCCAGGGCTCTTGCCAAAGAGCACACTGCATACAATAGTATTTGTTGCTTTCTGACTTGCCTACCCTTTTGCACTCACCAATGCCAACTGTACAAAACCATTGCCTGCCTCTCCCTGGAGGATCGCTTCGCACACAGGTCTGCGGTGTTTCTACACAAGGTGTTGCAGGGTAATGCCCCCTCCTGCATCACCGTGCTTTTTCTTTGCCCCACCAGTATGATGCAGACACGCTTTCAGTCCAAGTTTACTTTCCAACTTCCCCTCAGAAACACAACTGCTGGTCAAAGAGCACTGTCCTTCAGGGCTACAGGCCCCTAAAACCACCTTCCACCCCAGCTCACCTCAGTTGTTAGTATCCCCTCCTACAGCGCCAGCCTCTGTCAGTATCTTATTGACAAAATGCACTGTCACTGTACCTTATCTGTCTTCCCCTACTTATGCAATGTTTTACCTGCCTATAATAATGTTACTTTGCATATTCCTGTCTTGTACCATTTGTGTACTGTATACTTGGTTTTCTACAACTGCTCACTTGTGAAAATGGTCTAATTAGCTCATCTTGCTCTCTGGTGTAATAAAATGAAAATGAAAGTAAAGTACAGTAAATCAAAAGAAACCAGAATGAATGAAAAGTGTGAAAATTGAATACAGAACAAGAAAAGGAAAAGAAGGTGGTAAAAACAGAAAGAGAAAGGAGGATAAAAGTACAAAAAAAAAGGAGGGCCAACCGAGGGGAGGAGTATCAAGCAACCCTAGGATTGCTCTCTTCCTCCAGGGAGAGGGTGGGGAAGCATCCGGCACTTGACTGACCACTGGTGGAGACCAGGGGTTTGACAACTGGTGCTTGAGTGTTTAGGGAGGCATGCCAGATGTCCGGTGCTTCATGCACCACTACATCATTGCACGCCACTCCTTCCTAGGGGTCAACATCCACAAAAATCACCAGCCAAGTGGTAGGACTTTCGCCCTTCACCAGACCCCATGCAGCTAAGCGAGGCGCTCCTTGAATTCACAAACCAGACACTGTTCGGGGTGCACCCCTCTCCAATGGTCATGCCCTGAGGGGTAAGCCAGGGTGTACTCTGGAGTGTAGGTTGGTTCCGGGAGATGGAGGCTGGGTGGCAGGGAAGGTGGCCAGTCAGTGGCTAAAAAAAGAAAAAAAATGATTCAACCTGCCAACACACAGAGAGCTCTATACACTAATATGCCCAGTATGGACTAGTAGGGGCATGTACCAGGATGCATGGTTGTGTGATGCATAGCTGGCCCCCATGGGATGCATGGGGCTGGCATGCATGGCTTTCTGGATGGGACTGGGTGCTCCATAGGAGGCCATGTATCGCTGTGCTTGGGGTGGGGTTAGCCCGGGACGGGACAGATGTGGGCTGGACTGGGGACTTCCAGTTGGAAACCTGACCAGGCCAACAGTGGATCCCCTGCTCCATGGGAGCAGAGGATCATGAGACATGGAGGCTAGCATATGGGCTGCCATGTCCCCAATGGCAATTTAAAAAGTATAGAAATGTCAAAGTCAACGCCATGTCCTCTGCCACTACTCCTTAGTCCTCCATGACATTGAGGGGGGCAGGATTCATGATTGTAGGGTGCTGTGGTGCATAGGAGCTCTGGTCAGAGGAGGCTTGCAGCCGTTATGGCAGCCCTCTGACTGGCGTGATGGTAAGTCCCCATAATACTGACCTGGTGAAGCGCAAATGGCATCATGCATGCCATGCTCTGCTGGCCCTCCCTGGGCATGCTCACTTCCTGCCTCCTGCCTGGACCAGCCCATGTAGTTGCATGGGTTCCCCTGCAAATGTTCCCTGGTAGCAGTGTGGAGCAGTTCATCCTTGGGTGTTTGTTGGACACCTGGGACGTGCATATCCTTGCCATACATGCCCCATAAAAGACGCATAGGGCTGGGATAACCGTAATGCATAGGGCTTGGATTGACTATGATTAATCAAAGGGGGTGTGGTGGTGGGGTTGCATGAGCTAGAAAATACTCAGCCTGCAAATGAGTTCAGATTGCTCTTTTATATCATAATTACACTTATGAGCTTACCTGGTCAATCTGAATTATAGTCTGTGTTATTTGTGTTCAACTCTCAGGGATATGAGCAAGTATATCTGTATCTTAGAAACAGTTTGTTAGCACAATAGGGATCACAGCCTATCTTCTTTGAGCCAATCTCTTGCAGCAGGCCATAACACATGGGGTACCAGCCACAGGCATTGCACCTTCTGGATGACTTCTCAGCAGTCGACCCAGGGACCTCCCCTTCCTGTCACCTGGTGTGCTCTTGTACATATATAAAGGGGAGGTCCCTGATACTCCTCACTTCTTTTCAACTGCGATCAATTAAGCATCAAGTTCTCCTCCAGCGTCCAGCTTTCTTCAGTTCATTGATGAAGGGTTCTACCGACCAAAAAACTTCATTTCACTAAGAGTTCTTCTATTGATGTCTTCGGAACCTTTATTTGGAAATTGTTCTTGTGGCCAGAGGATCACATCTGAGGACCTCCACGAAGTGTGTATTCAGTGCCTAGGTCCTGAACATGACACCAAAACCGGCATCCTCTGCCATTGGTTCAACAAGGCCACAAAGCGTTGAAGACCCCAGCAGCTCAGGAAGTACCTTATGGAGCAAAAGGTAGCTCTTCTGGAGCAACAGCAATGCTCCTATGCAGGGGAGTCTTCGACTTCCTCCTCGGGGTCTCAACAGGGTGAGCCCCCATCATCGATGGAGCATGGGGCCGGGAGGAAGCATACATCTAAAATCAAGCATGTTTCCCCCATGCCACCATCTTCATCATTGAAGTCCTCAAGCTCAAAGGAAGTAAGTAATAGTTGGGAACCCACTGATACCCCCTCTTCTTCACTGTTGGTGGTAGTGGCTCCCTCCTTTACATCATCACCGGCTCCTCCGTTGACAACCACTGTTGTGCTACAGCTTCCACCACTGCCTCTGCCAACAAGCCTTTACAGCTATCATCTGTTGATGATGACCGCTGCTGCTTCGATGGTTCTTCCATCGATGGAGCATGTTTTGAGCTTTCTGGCTGTCTCGTCAACGATTCTCCCATTGATGGGGCACTTCACCAGGCAGCTTGGTTGTATGATGCACTGTCTCCTCAATGACCTTATCGTCGACGGTTCTCCCATTGATGAGGGCTCCAGGCCTTACTGCCTCATCGTTGGTGTTCCTGTCGACGATCATGGCTCCATCTCGGACTTCCTTGGATGGGAGCTATATGATGGCTTCTCCATCTAAATCAGTGTTGGAGTCTTATGTGCACTCCTCCACACTGACGGGCTAGCCGTATCTCTTGCCCTCTGCCATTCCATAAATGCTGCCCATCCAGTCCATGACCCCTTCTTCTTCCGGGGGTCAACTGGCCATGGTGGACATCCAGGCTGTTGTCCAATCCATTATGGGCATTACCAGATCGTCCCCTTGTCCCTCTGGAGAGGCTGTGGTCCCTGCCTCCACCCCTTCCAGGCCTTTCTTTGTTTCCAGGTCAGAAAGTTCCTCTCCAATACCTCAGGGGTTCCATCCCAGAGAGGACGATTTGGCCAACCCCTTCTTGCAAGAATGGGATATGGTGGACCTAGAAGAGGAGGAGGAGGAAGAGATGGATCAGGATTATGGATCCCAAGTATCCTCAGAGGTGTCTTACCTTCAAGGAGATGTCCATAGGACCTCCTCTGTTCTCCTCCAGATGACCCTTCCTTTTCAGATTTTATGGTACATCTGCAAAAAACTTTTGGATTCCACACTATGGAACAGGATGCCTACAGGAAAAAAGTTGGCCCAATGCCTTGGTATTCTGGAAAGCCCCACACTAGTTGTCCCTCCCCTTGTGAATGCTTTTGAGGAGGCCATATTGGCTGCTTGGCAACAACCGTTCAAGATCCCCTCCAATCCTCACAAGGTGGACAGACTTCATAGGGCCCCTGTGGACCACGCTTATCCTTCAACGCCTCCACAGGTGGATTCTGTGGTTAAAAATGAGGTTCATGATAGATTCACTGGACCACAACATATGAGTTCTCAACTCCCAGATAGAGAATCCAAGAAATTGGATATAACGGGTAAAAGAGTCTTTGCTTCGGCTACTTTGTCCCTTCGCATTTTGAATTATATGGGCCACCTCCTCAAATATCAGGAGGAGATCCTTAAGGCCACTCAAGCATCGGTCCAGTCCCTTCCACCAGGCCTGTCTCAGGAATACCTCAAGTGCTACGGCTGTCTGCCACCACCTGCTCAGGGCTACCTATGATGCTGTCAATTCTTTGGCTAGGGTCTCCTTTGCGGGTGTCTGCCTAAGATGCCATGCATGGCTAAGGATTTCAGGATTCTTGCAGGATGTACAACAATCCATCCTTAATGATCCCTTTAAGTGGGACAAACATTTTGGGCCACAGGCCCAAGACATTCTGAAAGACCTGCAAGACTCGGATTGTACCCTTCAGTCTGTTTGGACCCTGTATCACCCTCAGATGAAGCCTGCATACAGGGGATCCTTTCAGGGCTGCTCCTCCAAGGGTAAGCCTACTACTCAGAGGCAGCCTACTCACAAACGTAAGGCTCAGTTAGCCCTGCCAAGCCCCAGAAATGCCCTGAAGATGTCCTGGTATGTCCCTGCTACCTCACCGGCAGGGACAACGTTCTGCCTGTCTCCTGCCATGGAGGCAGAGACCCCTCCTTGGCTGTCGGGGGCAGGTTCTCCCTGCACCTTGGAGGTTGACAAGGGATCACGTCAGACCTCTGGCTCCTTCAATTGATCCAGTATGGTCATACGTTGGACTTGACCAGTCCTCCTCCTCTCTTGCCTCCTTGGGTCTCACACTACCCTCTGGATCATGCTCTGGTACTGCAGGCAGAAATAGATGCTCTGTTACAGAAATATGCCATAGAACCAGTTTCCACCCATCAAAGAGGCTCAGGATATTACTCCCATTTTTTTCTGGTTCCCAAATGGACAGGGGACTTACGTCGCATTCTAAATCTCAGAGGTCTCAGACTCTACATACGGTACCAGAAGTTCAGGATGGTGACTCTCCCCACCCTGCTTCCTCTGTTAAATATGAGGGACTGGCTCTGTTCCCTGGACATGAAGGATGTGTACCTTCATATCCTGATGCACCCTACCCACAGGCGATTCTTACGATTCCAGTTTCAGTGCCATCAGTTTGTTTCGGTCCCTCCCCTTTGGCCTTTCTTCAGCTTCCCAGGTATTTACGAAATACCTGGTGGCAGTGGCAGGGGCCCTTCACCAGGAAGATCTGTACGTCTTTCCATACCTGGATGACTGGCTCCTCAAGGTGTCCACATGCCCCATGCTGGAATACACCCTAACCTGCACCCTAGAGATGTTCTCCATGGTGGGCACTATCATCAACTACCCAAAGTCTATGATGAGCCCATCACAAACTCTCCAGTATATAGGAGCAGTGCTAGACACCTCTCAGGGCATGGTGTTTCTTCCCAGATCTTGGGCGGATGCCATTCTGGCCCTCATCATGCGGCTGAAAACCTGGCGGTATGTCTCAGCAAGGAACTGCCTTTGGCTCCTGGGACATTTGGTGGCTACCATCCCCACTGTCCCTCATGCCAGATTCCACGTGAGGATTCTTCAGTGGATGCTCAGGGTCCAATGGGATCAGAAGTGGGACGACTTCGATGCCCCAGTCCGTTTGTCTTCCTTGATGCTTTGCACCTTGCAATGGTGGAAGTCCATGGATAATCTACTACGGGGCATGTCATTTCATCCCCCGGTCCTGGACCTTATTCTAATGATGGATGCCTCCTTGATGGGCTGGGGTGCCCATCTTCAGGGGGTTCAGTCCCAGGGCTCGTGGACAAAGATAGAAGCTCATCTTCACATCAACGTGCTGGAAATGAGGGCTGTTTTGTACGCCCTACAAACATTTGAGACCTTACTCCCTCAGGGTTGCCTTCAAGTGCAATCAGACAGTTCAGCGGTGGTTCACTATCTGAACAAACAAGGTTGTACCCATTCATACTCTGTCTGCCAAAAATCCATGAGGGTGTGGTATTGGTCGAGCCAGAAGGGTGTTTACCTTCTGGTGGTCTACATTTCAGGGATTTCGAGTACCCTAGCAGACCCCATGAGCAGAACCCATGCTGGGGCCCACAAATGGGTACTCCACTCCGATATCTTAGAAGACGTCTTCCTCCAGTGGGGTTGCCCGGAGTTAGACCTGTTTGTCTCAGCAAAATGCAAAACTGCCTTTCTATTGCCCTCTAGAGCGTGGTCCTGGAACTTTATGGTTGGACGCCTTATCTTGCTCCTGGACAGGAAAATTTCTTTACACTTTCCTGCCCTTTCTTCTCCTACAGAGAGTACTCCTAAAACTGATCGAAGACCAGGCATCTTTGATTCTCATAGCCCCCTACTGGCCGAGGTGAATCTAGTTCCCCTTGTTGCAAATCTTGGATCGGGATCCTCTTCCTCTGCCTCTTTGTGCAGCTCTCCTGTCACAGGAGAACAGCTCTCTGCTGCACCTGGACCTTCACTCCTTGCACCTGCATGACTGGCTCCTTTTTTTTTTGTTGACTTTATTTCTTCAACTTTGGGCTGGGGCATCTCTCGGAGGTACCCTCACAGTCTATCCTCTACTCCCCACCGTGACTCTCCTCCTAAGTCCCCCCACAGGACTTCCCAGGTTCCTGGATCACTCCCCTTGGGAGGGCCTGCCCCACCTACCTGGCAGCTCTTTCTGGTAATTAGAGGGTCCATCCTGTGGGTGGTACCTGGACCGCTGGACGAGGGTTCGGTAGTGGGGATGTGGGGCCTAGACCCCTGGGGTCCTTGTCGCCTCTCCGATCCTCCGGGGCTTTTTCCCATAGTGTTTCCCCATGGAGCGTGGACATGCAATGTTGTCCATGGCGCTAATACGCCACTGCCTGCTGCCACTCTGCCCCCCTGCATCTGCATGCACTGCTTGTTCTGGCACTGCCCTCAGCCACCACCAGGAGTGACTCAGGAGTGGCACTAGCCCCAAATCCCTCCCTGGGAAGGGAGAGAAGTCCTCCAGATGCTCAATCCCTTCCCTTCCCTGCCAACCCCCAGCAGCCCAAATCCATTCCCGAACACAGGTCACCGGTGTGGCGCAACATGTGGCATCCAGTGCCTCAACCCTCAGTGCCACCGGGCTGGCTCGCACACCTGGCTCCTGAGGACATAGTCCTTTCTCACTATCAGGTGTCTCCAGGGGTAACAGAGATCCTACAGGCAGTTCGGAAACCCTCTACTAGGTCAGCCTTCTCTATGAAGTGGAAACGTTTCTACATTTGGGCCTCTTCCCAGGAATTGGACCCCTATGAATGTTCTCACAGAACATCCTAGACTACCTGCTCTCTCTGTCCAAGAGTAGCCTAAAATATTCCTTGATAAAAGTACACCTGGCAGCTATTCTGCTTTTCATTTACCTGGGGATAACAAACCATTGTCTCAGTTGCCGCTGATAGGAACCTTCTTGAAATGTATCTTACATTTACATCCCCCTATTCGGGACCCGATCCCGGTGTGGGATTTGAATTTTGTGCTTGGAAAACTGACTTAAAATCCTTTTGAGCCTGCTGATACATGCAAGCTCTGATTTTTGTCATGGACAATTATTTTTTTGGTGGCAATTACGTCGGGTAGATGTATCTCAGACTTACAGGGGCTTATGTGCAAGCCATCTTACTTACAGTTTCATATGGACTGGGTGTCCCTACGTACTAACCCCTTTTTTCTTCTGAAAGTGGTTTCTGAATTTATCCTAAATCAATCCATTCAGTTGCCAGTGTATTTTGCAGAGCCTGAAAATCCAGGGGAAGCCCTGCTTCATACTCTCGAAGTGCAAAGAACATTGAGACGTTATCTTCTTCGCAATGAGCAGTTGCGAAAAACTGAGTAACTTTTTGTTTCTTTCACCCCAGAACGACTGGGCGATAGGGTTTCAAAGCGGTGCTCATCCACACTGTTGGCCAACTGTATTATGTTCATGTATAACAAATATGATAAACCTCTCACAGGGTCTGTGAAGCCCCTCTCCACTAGAGGCATGGCTACCTCCATGGCATGTTTTCAAGGCATCTCTGCTTCGGAAATTTGCAAGGTCACCACCTGGTCTACTGTATATACATTCACGAAACATTACAGTCTAGACATTGCTTCCAGGAAGTGTGCTGCTTTTGGGTGGGCTGTCCTCAGTGGCTTCCTGTCCTAAACTGATGCAGTTCACGTCCTCCTTCCATGGGCATTATAACTGCTTGGGATTCTTCCCATGTGTTATGGGACGCTGCAAGAGACTGGCTCAAAGAAGATAGTACAGTTGCATGAGAACTTACCATAACAGTAGATCTTCAAGAGTATCTCTTGCAGCAGGCCATGCTGCCCGCCTGCCTTCCCCCTTGCTCCTGCTTCAGAAGGGTACTTTACTCCAGCCTCTCATGGAAGCCTCGAGCTGCTGCCTTTTTATTCCGCTCCTTGGTTCCCATAGGAGACCTATGAGTCACTTCTCACATTGGTCGCTAAGATGGAAAAAGAACTGAGGAGTATCAGAGACCTCCCCTTTATATATGTGCAAGAGCACACCAGGGTGACAAGAAGGGGAGGTCCCTGGGTCGACTGCTGAGAAGTCATCCAGAGGATGTGATGCCTGTGGCTGCTATCCCATGTGTCATGGCCTGCTGCAAGAGATACCCTCAAAGATCTACTGTTACGGCAAGTTCTTACACAACTGTACTTTACCTGTGTGGTCGCAAAACATACTAGGACAGTGTAAGAAGGTGGTAGACTTCACTATGTAAATAGGGCTACAAAGCACAATGCTTCCCACAAACTCTGTTGCAGACTTTTGCGATACCCCCTGCCAGTACTCTTGGTGGGGGGGTTACAAAGCTGCAACAGGCTCCACAGAAGCCAGCCAGGGATGGAGATCTTCATGGGGCAGCAGCTATGGATGCACTTCTAGGGAGCTGAGGCTTAGGAGGAGAATCCACAGTGAGTACTCTTCTCATGGTATGCATGTGGAATGGGGAGGGGCACTAGACTGTCAGGGATACGACCAGAGGTCCACAGATATTTGAACCAGACTTTGCCTACATGCGACCCACTGGTATGAGGGAGGTTGGGGAGACTTCTTGTGGCACTACTGATCCACCTGGCACTGTAGCATGACATATCATCACGCAACTGGGGCCATTACTAAAAATCACTAAAAATACCACCAACAGCTTATTGAGGTTCAGTTTCGGTTGGTTCTTCTCTGTATCCCACACTTTATCCCTGGCATGAGGCTGAAAATAGGTAGTAGTGTGTACACCCCCTTTCCTGATCAACAAAAACTAAATACAGTAAATAATAAAATAGAGAATACTGGATTGGCAGCCATGCACAACCAGCCTGTTCTGCCACTAAGGGGTTCTGATGACATCAGACCTCAAGAGCGAAGCTTGAGAGGTCTGATGTCATCTGAACCCCAAATTAGCAGAACAGGTCGCCTGAGCATGAGGTTGCCCAGCCAGTATTTTTTATAGTGCATAGGTTTTTTTTATTTCTTAGAGTTAGGGATATAAATTATTATGACCACGTGTGCGTCAATGTGAAGCGGAGCCACGTTGAAATTACAGAAAGGCAAGTTAGGGGAAAAAAATTGAATTAAAAAAAAATGAGAGTGGACTTATATGTACCATCTCCTGTTTGTTGGGCTGATCCATTTAATGGGCAATTTTGTGACCGGCCTCCCCCCCCACCCCCCACAGCTCTACAGTGTTGATTTTTTTAAACTGATTTGTTATCGTGTGGCACTTCTCAGACCAGGTGGCCCACAGATTTCCAATCAGCTGGTATATTGTTGTACCACAGAAGGGTAGAATAATGTTCTATGACCTTTGAACTGTGGTACAACAACATTTCAGCAAGGATGGAAATCCATGCTGAACAAGGACCAACTATTTATTTATTGAATTTTGTTGATCCGGTATGCCCACTGGGACTAGAAGTCCCTTTTTCAGGGGCGACTGGGGGGAGGGGGGATACAGATGGTAAGCAGCTGAAATTGAACCAGATTACACTGTTGGTGGTATTTTCAGTGAATGGGGGAAATGTGGCCAGGACACCGGGGAAATCCCCTACTCTTTTCGATAAGTGCCATGGGATCTTTAACATCCACCTGAACTACTGCCAATCCAGGCAGATGGGACCTCAGTTTAATGTCTTATCCGAAAGATGGCACCTCAGAAGTGCAGCACACCCCTCATGCTGCACTACAGTGTCAGTACTGGGATATTAACCCAAGTGCCAGATGTGGGAACTGAACCCACAGCCCTCTGATTTACAGGCCTTTATAACATAGAAACATAGAAATTGTCAGCAGATAAGGACCGCTTGCCCATCCAGTCTGCCCATAGGCCCTATTCATGTTTGTGTCCACTCATTCTAAGTGGTCAATGACTTTTCATCACTCCCTTCCTGCCCAAGGTTCCCCAGTGCTTGTCCCAGACATGTTTAAACCCCTCCACTGTGCTTGCCCCTACCACCTCTTGTAGTAGACTATTCCAAGCATTCACCACCCTCTCTGTGTAGAAAAACTTCCTCATGTTACCTCTTAATCTCCCCCCTCTAATTTTATATTGTGCCCCTTATTCTGGTATCTTTTCTACATTGGAAAAGATACCCCACCTGCAGCTTGTTTATGCCCTTGAGGTACTTAAAAGTTTCTAATGTAACCCCCCTACAAATGGGGGTTCTTGAAAAGTCTTCCATGAGCTTGTCTAAATGCTCACTGCCGGGCAGGTGTCCTGTGTTTTTGCAGTTTAAATGTGATTGCCAGAGAGTGCCTATATAGCCTCTGTGTACTGTCTCTTTAAGAGCTGCCTGGATTGCAGTCATAATCTAAAAGGGAGCTCTGTTAGAAGATGTGCTTGTTTGCTGATCATTTGTTAGAGTGGTAATAATACTGCAGTTCTAACCTGCCTTCTTTGCAGCATGGACAGTTCTGTTTGTTTTCACCATCTTGGTCCTGGACTGCTGAAATGGGCCAATCAGTACATTTTGGACTCTAAATTGCAGCCTGTCTACAAGCGCATGGTGGGGTCAAAACTTGTAGGAATTGCAGTTTTTGCATTTTGGTGCCTAAAATAACCTGGAGGGAAATCCTTGTTGTGACTGACAGACAGATCAGCCAACTGAACCTTGTGGATCTTGAGGAAATTCCCAAGCTGCTTGCAGCTAGTTTCAGTTCTGAATTGGGAAGTGAAGAGATAACAGCTTGAATGATTCAAGCAGCAGCCCTGGCATGGATTCATGTGGGAGAACTGTGGAAAGGCCTGAGTTTGGCCTGCATGTCTGCCTGCCATCCCTGAGAGGGAAAATAGAGTTTATTTGGACTGAATCCGAGTTGTGAGAACGATTTAAGTCACTGGACTGTGACCAGGTTTTAACCTGAAGAAGACCAAAGATTTGCTGAATGCGATTGGCCTGTCAGGGCTTCCAGCCACCTCTGAACTCCCAGATTGTGCAGAGACTCTGTAACTGTGACCAGAGAGCCTTTTGCCTGGTACAGCGGAATTTCCTTATATGTGAATGTGTTGTGTGCTTATAGTGGGTCGTGATTTGGTTCCCCACTGTGGTTTGAAATGTGTTCTACTTGTTGGAAGCTGCATTAGAATTTCCTTATGTTTAAATGTGCTGTGTGCTGCTAGTGGGTCACAATTTGGTTCCCCACTGTGGTTTGAACTGTACTTTGCTTGCTGGAAGCTGCATCCAGCCCCACACACTGAATCCAAAATCATCTCCATTGGGCCTGAGCCTTGCCAAACTGGCCCAGCCCGACTGCCCGCTGCACAGAGAAAGCCATCAACAAGAGACCTGCCTGGGGATCAGCCCCCTGCTCAACACTTGAATGGGAATGACACCTCGGTGATTCGTGTGTGCTCCTCTTCTCTGGGCACTCCAGCTCAACAACCTGCAGTCTCGATTTCGTCCTGCCTGTGTCCAGTTTTGGGTATCGTGAGTAAACATCAGGGTAGCTCCCTGCAACAACACCTAGATCTAAAGTGTTGTCATCTTATTTTCTGGTTGCTTTTTCCTTTCACGAACTGAGCCCTCCGGCTCCGGATTACAAATAATGTATGTTGTGCATGTTGCTTTCTTCCATCACAGGGCCCCAACCAGGTGCAACGTTCCTGGCTAGCCCATCGTCTCCCTACCTGGGTACCCAGAGGTGTGACTGTGTGGGGACATAAAGCACATGCATAACTGTTTGATTAATATAGCCTTTAATCCAATCAACCTGATTACACCTCTTCCTTGTTCAAGTCCCCTGAATAAATCAGGTCTGACTTTTTCTGCATTAAACCTGACTGTGGTTCCAGTTTGTGCCAAGAGTACTGTACAGTTGTTATTTGCTGTGCATAACCTTGTTTTACAGGGGGTCTCCAGGGTCAAGCCAGAGGAACCACCCCTGGTGGTAAGTGCAAACTGTGTGGGTACTTGTATGGTGTACAAGGGGTACTGTGAAAGTGATTATCGTATATTGCTCAGGCGACTAGAAGGGAAAGAGGGGGGTTACAGTGCCCCGGAGGGCTGTGCCCAGGTTAGTTTGACCACTACCAACCCTGACCTCCGGGTGGAGGCACCCATTGCAGAACCTAGGCCCCTTAACCTGCTACTAGCCAAGCAGGCAGGGGTAGTAGTCCTAGGGATAGTTCCATGTAGTGGTTATAGAACCTTTTCCAGAACTAGTACAGTGAGTGTGCTCAAATCTGGTTTATTGCATTTAGTTCAAGTTTTTTACTGCAATGTTGCAACCCCTCCCTCCCTCCTCCCCATGCCAATTTAGCATGAATAGCAAGACTTCTTAAAGTGCAGTGGCTGGGAAGGCAGAGCAACACAAGTCCTCTGTTTATCCACAGGGTCCATGTTACATACTATTTCTTATAAGGGTATCTACAGTAAAGTAGGGGTTACTGTGTTATACTGCAGAGTGTGATATTACTCCGAACTATACAGACCAGGATGCCTTGCATGGCATAGTCAGATGGTGACAGCGTGGAGCTGACAGAAAAATAAAGGAGACAGTTGACTGTTACCAAACTCATGTGGTCCGTTGTGTCGTATTCTATCAAGTAAAATATATTACAGTCAGTAAACAGCATCCAGAAGAGTAACACACTTCCTTTCTAAAATATCATCCAAACCACACTGTTTAATAATTCTATTTACTGTTCATACTGTCAAACCAAATTTAGTTTAAACTAAGTTATTTGTAGTCAGAAAAACTATAAATTAGTGGAAATTTTGTGATTCTCTTTACTGTGAACAAGTTCATTTAGTGCTGGTGAAAAGTACATGACTGACGACACTAGGGATAAAAGCCCTCTGTTTAAGCAGAGGACATAGTACAGTGCGGAGCATGGACAGTGCAGTATTCCCCATACTGTGACAGTTGTTGTAGTGGTGAAAGTTAAAGGAGTGACAGTGCTAGAAACTGAAGCCCTCTGTTTATCCACAGACAGACCAGGTACAGGATGGCAGCTGGGGGACACAGGGGCAGAGTTATCATCTTGAACACTGGGAAATGCACCTTTTGTGCAGTCAGAGCTGGAAGATGTACACCATCCCACTGATGGAGGGCAGAAGGGGGGAATATTTTTGCTGCCAGAGCAGAGGGTTGACACTCTCAAGAGGTAAATTGCAAGGCCTGAGTGGCAGATGGAAATGCCAGGTACTGAATGAGCAGGTACACTGAAGACTTTCCCACAGTATGATGAAACCGGTTCTGGTGAAACGTGAGACTTGACAGCACTATAGTTGGAAAACTTTAGGCACAAGGTCTACCGGTACACTGCAGGCTTCCCAACACTGATGAAATTGGGAGCGGGCAGACTGTGAGAAACTGCCTCTATTTATCTACAGTACATGATCAGGTATAGCACGAAAGGCATTAACCTCAGTGCAATTCTGCACACAAACAAGCAAAGACAGGTACAGTAGTATGGGGGTAACTACACAAGACCAAGGCAATTTGCACTATTTCTTGGACTAGTAAATTAAACAGGCACTGTCAACCCCCTCAGGCCTCACAATGTCCCTTGTTGAAAAAACACATGTTGTGACTTTTTACATTCTGTAGAGACTGCTGATGTAGCTGGTAGTTTTATTCTGATTCCCGTTTTTTTTTTTTTTTTTAAAAGGAAAACAGACCACCCACCATACTGGAGTTGCCACTCAAAAACCTGTTTGTTTGCAGTCCTTGATCAACTCCCACTGAATATTTCCTGGACTTGGGGAGCACCCTCAACACACTCTAGCTGCTCATGATGTCATGGGGGGGAGGAGGCTATTGCATCATGAGTGGCTGCACTGTTTGGTGGTGTTCCTAGTATTCAGGAAGTATGCTATTTGAGTTGATCAAGGATTTGAAACAAAAAAGGTTGGGTATAATTTTACACCATTGGCATACTTTTCAGTTCAAGTAAGCAAGGAAGCAGAGAAAACAACCGGTGACATCAGTGAATTTTAGTGAAGGTTAAGAAATCATAAAATTATTTTTTTTAAAAATAGGAATAATATTAATACAAAAAAAGATTGACAGTGTCCCTTCAATGTTAAATTCGATTACAGATGGAGTTTATGTCACAAGAACTCTGAGCACAGTAGAATATAATTAGTGTACTGCTAGCGCTTTTCCTATAACAGTGACCTGCACAGTACATACACATAACAAAAATAATTTCTGAGGAGTGTCTGAAATATGGACTCGGTTGTACATTGTAATCACAATGATTATGACAGTTATCTGCCCAATAATCATAATAATAATAATAGTAATAATAATAACATCGCTCCCATCTCCGTACAATATGCATACATTAGAGCTTTGTTGGCACAAGCCAACATTTATTTTAGATTAATTTTGTTTTATTATTTATTTTATTTAACCTTTGGTGACCAGGATAAGTACACTTAGCCGGAGCTCGTTTCCAGGTGCGACCAGGGGGAGGGAGTACAGCACAGATTGAAACAGCAACAAAAATATAGTGACAATGAGACGGGAATGGACAAGAACAATAAAATCAAGGTACAAGTAATAAACCATAGAAAAAGAAAAAGATAGTATGGAAAGTGTGCAAAGTACAGGGGTAATGGGGGCCAGCAAGGATGAGCACTATGGTGGTGTTGTACAGTATTGTACTATGTTGTTGCATTTTTGGTTTCTGTTTTCATTTGCCATTTTATGTTTTGCTTGTGCACATGTGCAGGAGGTGCTTTCCTAGCACTCCTCTTAGAACTGCCCCCCCCTACCTCATCCACCTTTGTCTGCGTTTTACTCCCACACCCTCTAAGGCCGTCTCACGCTTCCAAAATTTTCTGATAATGCAACTGGCCTATTTATGTTGCTCCCATTTCTTGCTTCTTTTCCCTCCAATTATTGTTAAGCCATCACCTGACCATACTTACATTGCCACTGTATGTACTCTCCCTCTCAGTGTTATGTATAATTATGCCTATTTATTGCCTATACATAAATGTATTGTATTGTTCTTTGACATTGTGTGATGCGGGACCACCTTGTAAATGAGCTTGCTCAATGGTGTTCGCCTGGATAAATAAGGAATTGATTGATTGATTGGTTGGTTGATTTTGTCACAGTAGCGGCCTTCCGGAGGCATGTCACTGTTGAAGCCAATGTTGCTCAAGCTGCAGAAGGCTTGACAGTGACAGGCCAATGATCAGTGAGGCTGATCATGATGCTGCTCTGGTGGTTGATGGGCGGAAATGTCCTATAGTTGAAAGGTGTCAGCCGCACCTAACAGACAATGGCTGCATCCTTTCTTCTGCAAGACACCACCCAGCAGCAAGCTGAGCAGTGTCATTATTAACTTACTTGGACTTCTTCAAGTGCATTTTTCACCAAGTCCATCTTTCACGTCATAACCCCCAAGTAGTGCACCCCAACCCCCTTAAAATGTACAGACTCTAGGGTGCCATCAAACATCTGTGCCACTGGCTTGGAACACGTTATCAATTACCCCCCCCCGCACCAAGACCCACCATGAATGGCATCTTTCATGTAACCTCCCACCACTGTAGTTCATCCCCCAACCCCCTTAAAATGTGCGGACACCGGGGTGCCAAATCCTGGTGCTGCCAAACATCTGTCACACTGCTGTGCCAATCCCCACTGTCAGCCTTGCTGTAAGAAAAAAAGGTCCCTCATAGTTTTTTTATTTATTTATTTGTTTTGTAATTTTACCCTGAAAAGCAGAAAACTGTCCATCCATGTCTTTAATTCTGACCCGAACCCCCGATCTGCCACCCCTCCTGCCCCAACTTAGCATCCCCCCAAACCCTCATTCACCTTGAAATGGTCCACTGCTCCTTTGCTACAAAACATGTCCTTCTGCTTCAACATTGTCTGGGAACAGAAGAAACAAGGTAAGTGCGGTCAATGTCTTTTCAATGCGTTTTGAATTTTTAGTCATAACTTACATATAAACATAGAAGTTGATGGCAGACAAGGACCACAAGGCCCATCCAGTCTGCCCATTTCTTTTTCTACCTTATGAATGTGCCATCTGCCTTTGCTCTGTCAATGGCCTATATATTCATACTCATCTGTATTGCTCCCTCATTCCTATCCCATGCCTATTTGAAGCCCTGCACTGTATTCATATCCACCACTTCCTGAGGTAGGCCATTCCATGCATTCACCACCCTTTCTTTGGAAAAGAACTTCCTCACATTACCCCTTAATCTGCCTCCCTCCAATCTCATGCTAGTCTAGTCTTGTCCTGCTATTTTTCTTATATTGAAACATGTTAGACTCTTTCACCTTGTTAATGCCCTTAAGGTATCTGAATGTTTCGATCATATCACCTCTCTCCCTCCTTTGCTCTAGGGTATACATGTTGAGCTCCGGTAATCTCTTCTCATACATTTTCTGATGTAGTCCCTGCACCATTTTAGTTGCCCTTCTCTGGACTGCCTTAATTTGGTTAATGTCCTTGTGAAGGTGTGACCTCCAGTACTGCATGCAGTACTCCAGATGGGGCCTAACCAGTGTCTTTGAGGGATTATTACCTCCCTCTTCTGACTTGTGAGACCCCTACTAATACACCCCAATGTCCCCTTAGCCTTACCTACTGCTTTAGTGGTCTGCTTGGATGATTTCAGGTTATCGGTGATGATGATGATGATGCCCAAGTCTCTTTCTTTCCCTGTGACTGCCAGCAACTCCCCTCCCAGACTATAGGTGGCTTCATGGCTTCTCTTCCCTATGTGCATGATCTTGCATTTCTTTGCATTAAACCCCAGTTGCCACTCTTTTGACCATTTTGCTAGTTTATTCAGATCTCTTCTCATTCTGCCCACCCCATCTGGATCATCTACTGTGTTGCAGATCTTGGTGTCATCTGCAAACAGACAAACCTTACCCTCCAGTCCATCTGCGATGTCACTGATGAAGAAATTGAAGAGGACTGGCCCCAGGATTGATCCCTGAGGTACCTCACTTGTGACTTGCATCTCTTCTGACTGTATACCACTTACCATCACTCTCTGTTTTCTGCCCGCCAACCAGTTTGCCACCCAGTTGACCAACTTCTGACCCACCCCCAGCCTACCCAGCTTATTAATCAATCTTCTATGTGGAACAGTATTGAAAGCTTTGCTGAAGTCAAGGTAGGCAACATCAACTGCTCCCCCTTGGTCCACCACTCTGGTTAGCCAGTCAAAGAAATCTATGAGATTAGTTTAACAGGATCTTCCTGTTGTAAATCCATGCTGTCTTGGATCCTATGCTCCTATGGATTCCAGGTGTTGTACTATCCTTTCCTTAAGGAGTGCCTCCATAATCTTGCCCACTGCTGAGGCAAGACTGACTGGTCTGTAGTTCCCTGCCTCCTCCCTGCTACCACTCTTGTGGAGCTGGATCACATGAGCCCTTCTCCAGTCTTTTGATACCTCTCCTGTGTTCAAAGACTCACTAAACAGAGTTCTGATAATGGCTCTGCTAGTTCCACCCTTAGCTCCTTTAGTACCCTGAGATGTATGCCATCAGGTCCCATTGCCTTGTCCACTGTGAGCTTATCGAGCTCTTGTTGGACCCTTTCTTTTGTGAAGGGACTAGTGCACACCTCCTTCCCCGCTGTGTCCATGGTGCTGACCTGAGCTGTGAGCCCTGCCCTACCTTCTCTTCAGTAAATACTGAGCAGAAGTATCTATTTAGGATAGATGATTTTATATGGTCCTCCTCCTCACGTGCCCCCTTATCCCCTTTGATCTTAGCAATACCCCTTCTGGACTTTCTCTTTCCACTAGTGTATCTATAGAAAGTCTTGTCACCTTCTTTTACTGTTCATTCTAGTGTTTCCTTGGTTTGGACCTTTGCCTGCCTTACTGCCTTCCCTGCTTCCCTTAGGGAAGTTTGGTATACCTCCCTATCTTCATCCCTCTGCGTTCCCTTATATTTCCTGAAGGCCAGCCTTTTGGCTCTGACCTTTTCTGCTACTGTTTTTGAGAACCAAAGTGGTTTCCTTTTTCTTTTGCACTTCCTTTTGTCTCTAACCCAATGGGATGTTGCTTCAAGTACTGCATCATTAATGCTTGCCCACTTTGCCTGTACCCCTCACCTGTATTTCTTATTTCCAGGGCTAGCTTAACTCTGTTGGCCATCTTGTCAAAGTCAGCTCCTCTGAAGTCCCATATTTTTGCCTTGGAATGGGATGATTTAGTTCTAGTGACCAAATTGAACCATACCATGTGATGGTCACTGGCCCCCCAGGTGACCTTCTACCTGGAGATATGTGATCCTTTCCCTGTTAGTCAGTACTAGGTCTAGGATAGCCCTGTCTCTTGTGGGTTGTTGTACTAGTTGTTTGAGGCCCTCCCCCTGTGGGGAAATCATGTGTCTAGTTCTGGCAGATGTTCCTGCTGGTATTGATCAATCTGTATCCGGCATGCTGAAGTCTCCCATTATCAGAACCTCCCCTTTAGCTGTCATGTTTTGTATATCTTCTAACAGTAATGTGTCTATGTCCTCCCCCTGGTCTGGAGGCCTGTAGACAGCCCATGTTCATATGGCTGTCCCATTTCCTGTTTGCAGGGTGACCCACAGTTCTTCTGGCTCCTTATGTGTATTCTAAATTTCTGTAGCTTTGATATTTTCATTGACATACAGGGCCACTCCACCTCCCCCCCTTTTGCACCTTGGTCTCTTCTGAACAGTACATAGCCAGGTACTGAAGTCTCCCAAGTGTGGTTACTGGTAAACCATGTCTCGCTAATTGCTACTATTTCCAGTTTAGCCTCTATCATCATTGCCTGCAGGTCTGGGATCTTGTTTCCCAGACTGAGAGCATTTGTATACATGATTTTCCATTGGCCAGATTTCTGTGTGTTAGTTGTTGGGCGAGGTCTGGCATTTCCCCTGCGTATCGTATGGGGAGCCAGACCTTTTTCCTTACCTGGTGATGCAAATGAACTACAAACATGCTGAACTCCTGTTTAACCACTAGCTGAGGGGGAGGGGTGTTCTTCCCATTCAATGTATGGGGTGCTGCACCCCTCTCCTCATTAGCTAGTTTAAATATTCTGCAAAGACGTCAAACCTCTGCCCCAATGCACTGACTCCCTCTTTAATCAGATGTAGTCCATCAAATTTAAAGAACTTTGTCACTTAGTACTATTTTTTCACCTAATTTTCAACATAGCTTTTTTTGGACCCTCACGTCATGAATAAGGAAGGTGACATTTTTTAAATCTGGGCTGAAAGGTGATTCTGCCTTTGCTCTGCAAAATCACCTTTTGGGCTGGTTTTGAAAATGTTTACCCACTAGGTTCATGAGGCAGGGCCATAAAAAGAGGATGTTGAAAATGTGATGAAAAAAGGTAAAATACGCAAGTTACTATATCTGTAGACATTGAGATATTTCAACATTCTTTCATAACTTTGCTATTTTTAAAATATTTTTCCACCAAACTTTCAACTTGACCTTTTTGTGACACAACTGCATGAACAGGGTAGGTGAAATTTTTCAAATCTGGTCCAAAAAGCAATTTTGCAGTCGCTCTGCAAAATCACCTTTTGGGCAGGATTTGAAAAATTTCATCTACCAGGTTCATGAAGTGGGGACATAAAAACACTAGATTGAAAATTTGGGGTCAAAATCTTAACAAACACTAAAGCTATGAAGGTAAGTTGAAATATTTCAGCATTCACTCACAACTTTAGTAATTTGCAGTATTGTTACACCACATTTTCAGCATCTTTTTTCACACCACTTCATGAATGTGACTGATTTCATTTTTCAAATCCAGCCTAAAAAGGGTTTTTGCACTTGTCACAAGAAATGGCATTTCAGTCAGTATTTTGTAAATTACACCTGTCATATTCAGAAGGGGGAGGTCATAAAAGACTATGTTAAACATTTGGGGTCAAATGTGAAAAACAAAAAGGTTATGAAGAAATATCGTTTGCAGGGCTAGCTGTTGGCCCAGCAGTTAGTGTGCTGTTTTCTCGTGCCAGTCATACGAGTTTGGGGATGTGCTTGGGAAATCAGCTGGGCAGCATGAGGATGGGGGCCAGCACTGTTACATGCTACTGCTCTGAGCCTGGGAAGGTATCGCGCAGTGTTCTGTTGTACAGACAACACCTTGTGATGGGCCGAGGAGCCTTCCCTCACAAGGGGTTGCCGTGCTTGTCATGGCCTAATTTTATAATTAATTGCTTATGTGGTTAAACATGACCACCACTTGCAGTTTCTAAAAATCTCTGTCCTGAGCTCACCTGTTCAATGTACAGTACATTCTAGATTCATACTCTGGATATAGTAAGAAGACATTATCACAGATTTGTAATAGTGACATAGCACTGTACCAATATATTTTATTGATACTTAGCGCTCATGTCATGATACTGGGAAATTTTGAAACCTTCAAAATCCTATGTCTTGCTTTAGAAATAAAAATACATAAAAAAATGGTACTCAATGACTCCATTGCAACTCTCTCTCTCTTAGTACAATACTGTTCTGCCTTCATCCTTCTGTACAGCTCAGCCAAAACCTAGCTGACACGACATGCAAGCCAACATTCGGCACTGACTAATGTTTGTTTATGTGACATTTGCTATTCATTAGCATTGGTACCATTTAAGTCTGCGGGGATTCACGCTGACCACCATCCTTCTGCTAATGATTCAGCTGTGTATCTCAAAGCTTGCTGTGATGACATTTTAGCAGAGGCTGTAACCCTGGTGATCTTCTAGCTTTAGCTCACAACCAAGCCTGTGCAACTGGCACTACTCTTGCTGGTTGGTGCTTTCCGGCATGTCCTGTTGTGGGTTTCAATAGTATTAACAAGTACTGTAGTAGTACTAGCACTAACACTAACTTTGCCACTGCTGATTGATGTTCTGCTTGCACTGCTAGCCTTTATATAGCTGTGGGTCCAATGGGCCCTTTAAAAACTGACTCTTGGGGGCGTGTCTAGCAAGCGAAGATGGCAGACGCTCATTGAGTGAGCTCCCTGAGACACCAGTATTAACAGTGCTTAAATAGTCAGATACTGCATTTTCCAATGTGTTAAAACAATGAGGGAATACCACTTAAGGCTAATGGCATCTGGCAGCAAAAAAATAAACAAGCCAAACTGCTTTTTAACGCTGGCAATCCATCTAAAGTGACTGGTGCATCAGCCTACAATCAGAGAGAGAGCACGAGGTGGAATGCATAGTGGACCTGCATACGGTAGATATGGAGTCACTAACGAAAACCCTAGCTGGAGTACCAGACACTCTAATGGCGATGCAGCAAGAGATGAAGTTGGGGATTAATAATATAACATCACAGCTGACTCACCTACAATCGGTGGTAACGAGCATGTCGGAAACTGCGACCACACATGATACCCAGATCTCCGAACTGGAAAGGTGCTTGGGAGAGATTGAGGACTCGTATGCTGGAGTATCAGCGGAACATACTGGCCTGTTATCCGAGATGGCAGAATTAAAAGAACGGCTAGATGAACAAGAAAACCGATCCAGGGGGTCAAATGTACGAATAATAGGGTTACTGGAGGGAACTGAGGGCCGAAACCCTAATCAAGGCCTGCATCAATGGGTGGTGATGCAGCTGGGATTACCGGAGGAGTATGCAGCCTTTGAAGTAGAGAGGGCGCATCGGGTTGGGCTACCACTGAAATCTGGAGACAGACCTTGCCACTGTTTAATAAAATATCTGAGGTACCCTGATAAGGAGAAAATCCTGCAAAAAGTAAAAACAGCTGGGCCCATTCACTTTGGGACTGGGAAGGTCCACATCTACCAAGACTATAGTAGAGAGTTACAGGAGAAAAGACAGCGCTTTAATTCAGTTAAAAGTTGCCTATTTCATCTGGGGTGGTTATTTGCGCTTCTTTATCCAGCCAAGTTGCGGGTGGAAAGACTGGGACAAAAACCTTGCATATTTAATTGTCCCAGGGATGCAGAGAAATGGCTGGCTGAGGGGGAGACCAGAGCGAATGGAGTGCCTGATGCCTGAAAGATGAAATCGAAGTGTAGTAAGTAATGCAGCTGCTGTGGTGCTCCAATTTTCCTTTAACCACATCCAGTCTTACAAAGGTTAGCTAAAAATGTGACTTAAACAATAGGGGGTCTGTATTGCATTGTGATTGAAATTCCCCCTTCCGACCGAGCCTAGGGGCTCGGGTCTCAACAGGAAAACAGAGAGCCTGGATTCAGGTGTTAGCATTATCCGAGAAGCTAACTCGGCCATCACAGTCAAGACTTGACTGGTTCTTGCTTTATTTTCTCGGTTTTGGGCCCACTGGTAACTGTTTTAAAGAGTGTTGTCTTTCTGATGGCAAAACTGCAACCACGTTGTACTATGTGCCTGACCATGCCTGGGGGTACGGGTATCAGCGGGGAACTTCTTACTTCTTTAGTGGAGCCTGAAAATTTTACTTTAAATATGGGGATCGTATAATGTTTGAAATTGTCCCTCCTGACCGAGCCTAGGGGCTCGGATTTCAGCGGAAGAATAGTGAGCCTGGACTTAGATGTGCACTTAACTGGGAAAGCTGAGCCGGTCATCACAATCAGGGCTTATCTGATTTTTTTTATATTTCCTCTGTATCTGTCCCATTTGGAATTGATCCAATTAATACTGCCTATCTGATGAAAAAAACACAGTTATTTCATTTTATATGCTTGAAACTGCCTGGGGGTGCAAGCACCAGTGGGGAACTTCTTAAGTAATTTTAGTGAAGCCTGGCAATTTTATTTGCAATTCTATTTTAATACGGGGAAATAGAACATACATGATCACAGCCCTAAGACTGGAGAGTGGATATATATGCCTAAGTTAAAATCTATTTTACAATTTATGGCATTAGTATCTTTTCCTGATACAATTTATTTTTGACTGTGTATAGCACCAGAAATTTGGAGAGGTCTGATATTTTGGCGATGTCCTAGTGCTTAAAGGGTTACAACAATATCGGCCATGCTGTGCATTCTGCTGCAGTTACTGTTTAAGAATATTAAGTGGCTTTAAGTTACAAGATCCCAATTAATACACATTGTTTCTTAAATGTTTCAATTTGTTTTGACTACGCAGAGTGTTAGATGAAAGGTGTCTTTTTGTATAATTAATATTTGTTAAACTATACCATCACTGCCTGTTCTTTGTAGTGGGGATGCTGGCAGAATTATTTCTGCTTAGGGTAGAGAGGCGGAGGAAGTGCACCAATTCTGGAATGAAAAGGGAATGTTTAGAGTAGAAGAACTACTAAGGGGTGGAGGGAAGTCTCTTTGGCCTTGGACTGGAACTCTCGAGGGACCTGCGGGACTTTGTATTCTAGAGGCATCGTTATTGCTGAATCATGGTTCCAAGTTGGCACAGTCTTGAGGTGAGACAGGATCCCTGGGTGAAATACAGAAATGTATTTGTAAATGGGGATGCATAGGTATATACAAAAATGTTTAGAAAGGAGACACAGAATTTTTATAAGGTAGAGGTACTGGAAGCTTATATATTAGATGACAGTTATGGCTGAAAACATCAAGTGTGTGTCCTGGAATGTGAATGGGTTAAAAACAATTCTTAAAAGGAGGAAGGTCATGGGGGAAGTAAGGAGAGCTAGAGCAAACATTATACTACTGCAAGAGACTCACTTCTTGCAACGGGAAGAACAAAAAACTGCAAGATTCATGGGGGGGAGGATTATGAATCTCAGCTACATTCTCTTCAAAGGCATGAGGTGCCTCAATATTGATCCCAAAGGTACTCCCAGTTCAACTTCTTGGAAAAAAAAAAATAGATCAAGCGGGAAGGTATGCATTGGCCAAGATTAATATAATTGGTAGGGGGATATTTTTAGTGGGGTCAGTTTATGCACCGAATGTTGAGAGCCCAAGTTTTTTCCCAAAATTGGCTCTTGATATGGCCGGCTGGGTAGGCCCTTGGATTCTTGGTGGGGACTACAATTGCGTGTTGGATAACATTTTAGACAGGTCCAGCAGAACACCTACGCACAAACCCCAGAATGCCAAAGCCCTGGAGGAACTTCAGAAGGATATGGGCCTGACTGATGCCTGGAGACACGTCCACCCAGTAGGGAGGGATTATAGTTTTCTATCACATGCGCATCAGACTTATGCAAGGCTAGATAGAATATTAGTGTCTGGAGCCCTATTAGTGAACATAGAACAGGCTATATACTGTCTGATTATTGTATCGGATCATGCAACACATCTGGTTACCTTTAAGGGGCTGGGAGAACCTAGAAAGGTGGGTAACTGGAAACTGGACCCCCTGCTTTTGAAAGATCAAAATTACTTGCAATATATGACAGGATGCATAAAGGAATATCTTCTTTTTAACAGAAGGAGGGTTATCTCCTACAAAACCTGGTGGGAAGCCCTTAAAGCATATATAAGAGGACAGACCATTATATATGCCTCGTATAAGTGACAGCAGGAACAGGGTGAGCTATTACAGTTAAGCGAGGAAGTGGAAGCACTTGAAAAGGTCCACAAACAGAAGCATACCATGCCCCTTTATAATACCTTCCAAAAGAAGAAGTGGCAGTTAAACACACTCTCCACTGCCTGTCTGGAACGCTTTATATTACTTCTAATGCTGGCGCATACTACGATGGGGACAGAGCTGGGAAACTCTTAGCCTGGCAGTTAAAGCACAAAGAAGCTGAACAAAATATAGGCCAGATTCGCAATGAAACTGGAACTTTAGTACGAGAGATGGGGGAGATAGGTAAAGCTTTTGGAGAATTCTATATACAGCTCTACACTTCTGAACACAATCCAAACCAATCTGAACATGATCAGTTTTTTCAAGGGATCCTTCTTGCTAGAATTACATTAGAGGTGAGGTTGAACCTTGACTCCCCCTTGTCTAAACAGGAAATTGCCATAGCTCTTAGATCTCTAAAAAGTGGTAAAGCCCCTGGCCCAGATCGCCTACCAACTGACTTTTTTAAACAATTCCAAACCATCATATTGGACCCGCTGGTTGGTATGATTTTAGAAATCCTGGAGAGTGAAGGTTTGCCCCCTTCCATGCGGTCAGCTATAATTATGGTATTACCCAAACCGGGGAAAGACCTGATTAAATGTGCATCATATAGGCCAATCTCGTTACTGACTGCAGACTATAAGATCTTGGCGAAGGCCCTGGTGGCCAGGCTGGAATCAGTTTTACCTGAATTGATACACCCAGACCAATCCGGTTTTGTCCAGGGTAGATATGTGAAGCATAATATTAGGTGTACATTAAATATAATCTATCAATGGGCTAAATCTAAATGAACCCACGGTGCAGCGGTGGTAGCATTAGACACTGAGAAGGTGTTTGACCGCGTGGAATGGGGGTATTTGTTCAAAGCGTTGAAGAGGTTTGGAATTGGCATGCCATTTAGTTCATGGATAAGAACCCTCTATACTCACCCACAAGCACAGGTTTTGGTTAATGGCATTTTCACAGCACCATTTTGTCTGGGCAGGGGCACACGTCAGGAGTGCCCTTTGTCAACCCTGCTATATGTATTATCTCTGGAACCTCTGGGTGTGGCATTAAGAGCACATCTGGATATAAGGGGATTTGTGGGTGGAGGTAGACAACATAAAGTGGCTATGTATGTGGATGATCAGCTTCTTTACATGCAATGCCCAGCCCAAGATTTACCTTTAGTACATGATTTGATGCAAGCCTTTGGCCACCTTTCAGGACACCATGTCAACTGGACTAAAAGTTTATTGCTTCCTGTGGGGTTACAGAACAGGGCTCAATTGATTGCAAATCTGGGAGGGATGCAATTAGTGCATACTATCAAATATCTAGGTATCCACATTTCAGCCACATCTAGCCGCTTATGCACCCAGAATTGTTCCTCTCTGATGGATAAACTTAGTGAAGATTGTGGGCAATGGAATGTACTCACACTGTCTACACTTGGGAGAGTGGGGTGGTCAAAATGATCATTTTGCCACAAATTTTATATCTATACTAATCTCTCCCTATAAAAATCCCTCAGAAACACTTTAAACAGCTTGATACGCTTATTACTCAATTTGTGTGGAAGCATGGGAGGGTTATGGTTAAATGGAGCACTTTACAACTCCCCCCCCGGGGTGGTATGGGGCTACCTAATTTTAAAAGTTATTATTGGGCAGCACAATTAACCTACCTGCCCAGTAAAGAACAAGAAGCAAGCTGTCCCTGGCTAAAAATTGAAGAAGATCTGCTAAATGGGAATCTTAAACATGATACCTTAGTGGGTACTTTGGCAAACTTAGGGAATAGCTTACCATCCAATCCATTTACTAAAACCACTATGCAGGTGTGGATATTAGCTCACCAATGTTTAGCTTATAGAAATAAAAGGTCTCCAAACATGAGCTTGCTAAGTGTAATCTGGGATGAGTTACACTGTGCACCATTGGTAATACAGCGAGTCTTGGCCTGGAGGAAATTGGGGTTAGTAACAGTTAGTCAGCTGTATGAAGGTGATTCTTTAAAGAGCTTTGATACCCTTCATAAGAAATCAGGAATATCAGTAGGAGATTTCTTTGTATTTCTGAGACTATGGCAAAATGTGGAGAGTGGCTTTCACAAGACAGTGGGTGGGTGGAGCCTTCCCTCTGGAAGAAGAGTTGTTTAGGCCACAGCCTGGGTAGAGGGTGCTTTCAGTCTATTATGGTACAATTCAGGGGTGCCTACAGAATAAGCAACGTAACGAAAGTAAAATTAGCTGGAGTGAAGCTATGTTGCTCCCATTAGATAAACTTACCTGGAAATATGCTTGTGAACATTATATGAATTGTTCCAGGAGCAATAGGCTCCACCAGATACAGTTTAATTTTTTGCACACAGCATACTTGACACCTGAGAGGTTGCACAAGATGGATGAGTCTAGGCCGGAGCTCTGCCCAAAATGCCAGATGGCAAATGTGGATTGTATCCATCTGACTTTAGTTTGCCCTAAAGTTGCTCCATTTTGGCACAACATCCATCTACTAACGAGTAATGTGCTGGGGTATCCTTTGTCTAAATCCTCTATAGAACTGTTATTAGGAACAGACTCTACCCCAGGGACTTCTAGGTTTATAAGATCCCTCTGGGACCTTGCTCTTATTAATGCGAGAAGAACAGTGACCCAGATGTGGCTCTCCCCGACACCCCCTTTAGAGGCTAGATGGGTTAATAATTTGAGAGACTGTATGGCACTAGAACGAGCACAAAGCAATGCCCAAGGTCATCTTAATGTCTTCTACCGTACATGGGCGCCTCTGATTGAGGCAGTGGAGGCGGGTACTTTTCCCCTTTAGACTCAAGGAATGCTCTAAAATATTATGGGATAATGTGCATTGTTGCTGCTCTCTAGGCATTGCCAATGTTACATATAGACATAGGTACCAATGCTGTGGTTATACAATAATCCTTACCAGAAATTCTGAGATATACTAATTGTAAAAGAGAAGTTGATGGGGATATGTGTGAAATGTAAATGACTTATATGCTTGACTTCCTACATAAACTCTTCCCTTAACCTCAGAAAGTTATATTGCTAAAGTATTAAAATTAGATGTATAGTCTTAAATCCAGGACTGGATCACATAAAAATAATAACTTAATAAGGCAATGGATGTAATGTCATATAATGTCTATATACTTCCAATGTTTATTGTACCATACCACTAGCAATTGTGCATGTATCAAAGCACTGTAATAGGAATGCATGACCTCTGTACCTCTTTTCTCCAATAAAATAATTTGAAAAAAAAAAAAAAAACACAACTGACTCTTAAATCTGGGGAGTCAACTTCAACTCCCCTTCCAATCTGAGCTGACCCTGACACCATCCTGGTCTGAGATCCAAACAGTTACATGTACTGCTACCAGGATACCTGCCCATGGCTCTGAACTGATACAGTTAATTGTAATGTATTAGCCCGGTTATTATTTTTTACTGCTGATTAGTTTTTTTTATTGTAAATCACTACAAGAGGCACAATATAATACAAAATAAATCTGCTACTACATGAGGCACAGCATAATACAAAATATGTTTGCTACTGTACAGACACACAGAAAAAAAAACAAGTTAGCTATTTGTTCTCACCTCACATCCGTTACGAATCCTACATGCTGCTATTCCTCCAAATTGCTTCTCCAGTCTGCTGCCTCCTTGAGTACTAAATGTCAAGGCCATTCCCAGTGTGTCTCATAACACAGTATACAATGGAATAGTGATATGTGGTGTCCCCATTTCCATTCTGCAGATCTGCTGAGTTCTGCATTCGTTGGTACCTTCCATGGCACTCTTGGAAATGGGATGCACTCATCCCTTAGAGCTTTTCTTTGTATAAGATCTGAAATCAATAAATAACATTTATCATTTAATTCTGCTAATATTAGCACTACCCTTCCTCAGGTTCTGGTCCTGACACCTTCAGCCACTGATTCTGCAAATGTGCTTCAGCTGACTTTTCCCTTACTGTACACTTGCTGGTCTGTCTGTCCTTTTGTTGCTAGGGGTAGTAATCTTCCTTTTGTTTTCTCCAGCCTGACTTTGCCCATGAAGAGTCACCCCAACCCCGAGTGGCTCAGATTGAAAAGTTTTTGGACCCTTTAAAATATGAAAGTTAGGGAGACCATGGAAACTTACAAATGAGCTAGACGCCTGTAAACTGGAATGGTTTTGTCATGAGACTTTTCCAGCTACTGAACTCTGTGTGAGCTTTGAGTACTGTATGTACATGTAAGCCACCCTCGCCAGGCTGGCTTACTAGCCGTCTCTCTCCTTTGTTTGGCCATAGTCCTGGTGTGGGCATCTTTTGTCCTGTCCCCAGGGGTTTTGAGGGCCTTACTCTTGCCCAGGTTAAAAGGGGGTTGTTCCCCTGGTTCAGGGAGTTGGTGGAAAAATGTAGGGCAAGTAGGATCGGGGTCTTGTGCTCTGGCATGGAAGTGCCAGCTTTCAGGGCATCATTGGCTGCGTGGCTTTTGCTATCTGAGGGGATGAGTGTTAGGAAAAGTGGTGACCGTAAGCGCTGGGGATCTCTTGGATCTGGCTGGGGAAGAATTCAAGGAGGAGAACTGGAATGGCTGGATATGGGAGGCCAACTGTCCCAAAAAATGAAAAGGTATGGCAGTGGGGCTGTTGTGGTGGTGGCAGGGTCATGGCAGAGCTGCTCAGAGGTGGCAGGTCTGGTGAGGTTGTAGCAGGTGTGGGAGTATTCTGGGGATTCACTTTATTGGGCCTGCCATACCTTGTCTGGGACAGGACCCATGTTAGACCTGTTAATGGAATGCGTAGTTGGAGCTGTAACCAGGAAAGGTGAATCAGTGTCGTCCTCTCTGTAAACTAATCAGACACCCACGTCCATGGTCTTTTAGGGTTGCAAAGTGTATGGACTGGTTTAAAGGTTTCAGGGAGGCTGCATTAAAGGATAAAGTCCACATCCCTGGTATAAGGTAATCCAGGGTGGGGGAGTAAGGGACTCCCCCATGGCTGCAGGGATGGATATCTTGCACCGTTTAGGGACCTAAGTGTTGTTCTGCTCAGGATGGTTGCATGGAGACTGCGCTTGGCCTATAGTCTAGACCTGTTTTGGATCTGTGATAAAGGTTTAGGCAAAGTAATGTGATTTATTCAAACATCTCAGCACTGGGTTGTGCATCCTTTAATGAATGCCCTACATTATTCCTGTCTCCCTGCTCCATGGAGCCAATTTATTTATTTTATTTTAATGATAATCAAAAAATTTAATTTTCTGCTTGTTTCTAATTCTGGAGTCCTGAAATTATTGAATGAACTTCACTGCTCCTCCTTTTAACACGATTCTGGTTCGCCCTCCCTGGCCTGGTTCGAACCTGCAGCTGTCTGGTGAACAGAAGGGTGTCAAAAGTAAGTGTGATTGGCACATTGTTGCTATGGACCATCTCGAGGTAAGGCCTTGTTTTCTATTTGGGCTTTGCCGCATACTGGAAGGACTCTGATTTGTATCCCCCATTCCCCTTTACATAACATCGGGACCCCTAGACAGAGATGGAGGGTTGAAAGGGGGGTTACAAATGTGGGGGCTCATCCAGGATATGGCTGGATTTGGGGTCCAGACCAAGTGCCCTGGGAGGGGGACCCCTTTTTAAGTAGGGGTCTCTACTGCTGTGGACCTGGGTTGGTGGTGCGACCACTGGGACCCCGCCATTATAGGGTGGTTTTGGCACTGTTTTCCTGGCTGTATTGCAAAGAGAAGTTACCTGATGGTTGGAGGGAGAAGTCAGCTGAGGAGAGCAGCATTGCTAATTGGCTGCGGCATCACTGGGGCTGAAGAATGTACAGGAAAGATGCCATTTTGTCCTGAACTCGTGGGAGCTGGAGGCACTTTGTGTGGAGAGAGAAAGGATCTTGGCAGAAAAAGTTCCTTCAGAAGAGCCCCAGGCCATCATGCCTGATTCTCTCTTGTCCGGCTGTGGAAGTCTGCAGAGAGTGGGGTAGCAGAGGACCAATGTGTAAAGTGTGAATTCTGAGGAGAGGAGGTGGTTCACCTGAATTTGTGCATCAACTGCTCCAGGGAGCCAGTTTCAGGACTGTTTGCAGGTACACCACTTGGGTTTTCTTGTCCCTATATTGCACTAGCTTCAGTGGGTGCTCCATCTTTCACATCCCAAGGGAGTCTGGATGTGTTTGAAAAGTCAAAGGTGTTTGAGTCAGAGGATGTGAAGCCTCCAGTTCCTCCCGAGAAAGCGAGTGAGGGGGCTCTGGACGTGGTTGTGGAGGCTATGGAAGAGGAAACATGTGAAAGGGCCATGGGGCACAGCTGTCTGCCAAGTCCCACAGTGCCTGCCGCTGTTGACTATCCCCATGGCAGAGGGAGAGGTAGGGGATGAGGGTTTAAATCTAGTGACCCCCCATGGCCCAGGGGGTCAGCTGTAGGTCCCCTGCCTGGAGGCAGTGGCAAACCAGGTGTACCAGGCGGTGAGGAGCTTTATTTGAGCCCCCCAGTAGTGGTGAAAAAAGGAGAAAATGGAGGAAGAGACTATATGCGAGATGCCAGCCTCTTTGCCCCCTGGACAAGCCCCAAGGCCACATAGTTTTGCTGACCAAGATGTGTACAGAGCCATTCCTCACCCATATGGGAGTGTGACAGGGTGACCCCTGTCATATTGGACACCCTTGGGCTAAATTGAAACCCCTTCCCCAAGCAGTTTATATGTTTTGTATAATGTCCAACTTGCTGCTTGGCTGTTTATAATAAAACTAAGAGTACAGTTACAAAATGAGAGGGCAGTTTTAATATAAGAATAACAGAAGTTCATGTCTGCTTTTTCTAGTTGTTAGCAACCCTCTTCTGAGATATTTTGCAGGAGACAGCATGAGGTAATATGACCCTGAAAGAGAGTTTAAGAGAGCATAGAATGTTCTGACCTCGGCTCTGACCTTAAACAATGTTGTAAACAAGTTATGTAATGTGCTCCAGGTGCCAAATAACTGTTCTCTGTAGAGCAACAGTGGCCTCTAGTGGCTAGTTTTGTGTTTTGTCTGCTGTAACTCAAAAGGCAGGGGAAATTGTTCTTCCAACTTCTAGTGAGCTTATAAAAAGCCCTACCTCAGTGCTGAGAGAGGATAGATAGGGAGTTCAGTTGGATACTGACTGAAGAAGGTGAAAGACCTTCTGGTAGTGTGTGCTTTCACACTGTTTGAGTCATGCTAGACTGAAGAAAAGCCTTAGAAACTGTTGGTGCTTAACAGTTGTCTGACTTACCATTTTGCTTTCTGTATATTTTACTTGATGGAAATAAAACGATAAAAGCAAACATGCATTTTTTATGCACCTGATTTGTGGTCTGCCTGAAATACTTTTTTTTTTTTTATTCTAGTCTTTTGGTAACCAGGTAAGGCCCACTAGGCACAAATGCCTGTTTTCAGGGGTGACCTGGGAGCACTGGGCAGTTAAGTCACTTGCTCAGAGTCACACAGTATGCAAGTGGAGGTTGTGAGAATCAAACCCAGGTCTGGTCATCTGGATGTAACAAGCTCATTCACAGCTTGTTACTCTAACCTCTAGGCTATACTGCCAACCCAAATTGTGTTATCCTAAACCCACACTCTGTGACAGGAAGCCCTGTCCTAAATGTAGCCCCCCAAAAATTGATGTTAAAGCTACCTGGTACCACCCTGTGCTTCCTGGCGATGGGCAAAGCTACTTGTTTGCAGCTTGATGTACTTTTGAGTTCTGATCCCATGAATGTGCCCTATTGGAACCAGGTGTGGCTAGAGCCCGGCATCGCCCACAGGAACAGTGTGAGAAAATTGTCTCCGTGGTCACAAGCAGGGAGGTGGGTGAGGCATTGCATTCAGATTGAGTATCCCATGGCTGAATACCCGTATGTTCCTAATAGGATGTGGGACATCATTGAGGAGAAGCGACCTGACTGGGTGTTCTGGCAGATGTTGTAGAAGCTTCAGCAACAAAATGAGTCATCAGGCCCTCCTTCGAAAGTAATTATTCAGACGGCTCGAGCTATGTGTCATTCCTCCCCTGGGCTGGGCTTACCCTGTTCAAACATTATGCCCTGGTACAAGATGTGGCTACTGGTTGCCATGTGAAGCACTACATTATTGCAATGGATTTTTTTGCCAATGAGACTACCAAGCCAGACCCAGCATTCTACCTTCCCCTGGTGGAGGGCCCCCCATCTGAGGAGTCTTCTCAGCATTTGTGAATTGCCAGGACTGTCCTTCAAAGTTGGTTCAGCTGTTCCTTGTTGGTGACATTAGTAAGAGTTTCAGAGAGACTGTACCTAGTAGATGGAGCCATTGGATTGTTCCTAAATAACCAAAGCTTGGGACTGAGCTGATTACATCTCCCCCCACCCCCCTCCGCCACCACTGTGTTTGAACAGTCGGCGGGTGGCAGGGCGGCAGGCGGGTGGGGTGCTGCTGCCCACCGGCTGATGGGGGGAGCGGGGTGGTGGGGCTCCGTGGGCAGGAGGGTGGGGGCCACTAGATCTGGGAGTCTGGATGTGGGGGTGTGGATGCAGCCCGTGATCGGGCTACTCATGGGGACCCTTTATATTATGCCAGCGATCGGGCTGTTCGGGAAGTGGGGATGTTAACATTATGCCCGCGATGGGCTATTCGGGGTGGGGAAAGTTAACATTATGCCGCGATCGGGCTAGTATTCAGGGGTGGGGGATGTTAACATTATGCCCATGATCTAGCTATTGGGGGTGGGGGATGTCGTTATGCCACAATCGAACTACTGGGGGAATTACGTATGCCGCTATCAGGGCATAGAGCTGAGGAACAAATGGAGGCCACCCACAGGTGGCAGCTGCTGTGTTACACCCTGCAATGTGGCAGCTCACCTGTGGAGTGGCCTTGACAATCCTTTTTGGCGTGGGGTGTGCAGGCGCATGTAGGGGTTGTGCCTGCATAACTCTGAACGGCCCGGCTGAATATCGGGCTGTGCAGTTTATGCATTGGCATGCCCCCCTACCTCTGGCTGCATACATTACTGATGCGCCCCAGCGCATCGGGATTTGTGCAGACACACTTTTCCCTTTTAAATATCGCACCTGGGCACATCAGTGGGTTGTGCGTGGCGCAACACTGTTGCACCATGCGCAACCCTTTTGCATATCTGGGCCATTGTCTCTAAAAAACTGAGTGTGTGATACATTGCTGTCAGCAGTTCTCTTAGCCTGCATCTATCAGCTAAAATCTGGGGAATGAGAGAGGTCATTCCTAGAGCATTTGAATTTGCAGCAGAGACATTAATACATTTTATATTACAAAAATATAATACAGCACTCAGAACTGGCTGTCTACGTCACACTCCTCCCCACCTAGACTGAATTTGGGGGATCTTTCCCTACATGGGATGAGCTTCTCAAATCAGTTCACTCCTCATAGACCCTAGACAGCCCATCGGCATTCTGATTCTTAATGCCTGCCCTATGTATGATTGTCAGATCATACCCTTGCAAAGCAAGACTCCATCTTAGTAGTCTCCCATTGTTCTTTCCCATCTGCGTCAGCCAAACCAGGGGGTTGTGGTCAGTCTGCACCACAAAATGCTGCCCATATATGTATGGCTCTAATTTCTTCAGGGCCCACACTATGGCAAGACACTCCTTTTCCACCATGGAGTACGCTTGCTCCCTGGGGATAAGCTTCCTGCTCAAGTACACAACTGGGTGGTCTGTCCCTTGGCTAGACGTCTGGCTAAGTACTGCCCCAATACCCACATCTGAGGCAACTGTCTGAATTATAAAGGTTTTGCTATAGTCCGGACTTGTCAAAACAGGAGCACTGCACAATGCCTCCTTCAGTCTGGTAAAGGCTTCCTCACAGGCTGGGCCCCAAGTAATTTTCTTTGGCATCTTTTTCTTTGTCAGGTCAGATAGGGGAGCAGCCAGGGCACTGTAATTAGGTACAAACTTTCTGTAGTACCCTGCTGTCCCTAGAAAACTCCTGACCTGCTTCTGGGTTTCTGGTCTGGGTCATGCCTGAATCACCTCTATCTTTATTTGGTTAGGACGGAGCTGTCCCCGGCCTACCACGTGCCTGAGGTATGCCACTTCCCCCATGGCCACCTGGCACTTCTCAGCTTTGACAGTGAGCCCGACCCTCTGTATCCTGCCCAGCACCTCACTGAGGTGTGAAAGGTGTTCCTCCCAGCTGGTACTGAAGATGGCAATGTCATCCAGGCATGCTACAGCGTACTCCTCAGCACCATTCAACACCTGGTTCACCAACCTTTGAAAGTGGCCAGGGCATTCTTCATTCCGGAAGGCATTACTTTAAATTCAAATAAGCCTATCGGAGTGATGAAGGCCGACCTTTCCCTAGCTCTGTCTGTCAATTCTACCTGCCAATACCCCTTGGTAAGGTCAATAGTCGTAAGGTAGGTCGCTCCTCCCAACTTGACCAGGAGTTCATCCATCCGGGGCATCCGGTGGACGTCGGACTTCGTGACTGCATTCAGTCAACGATAGTCCACACAGAAACGAGTTGAGCCATCTGGCTTGGGCACAAGGACTACGGGTGAGGCCCAGGGGCTGTGGGATCTCTGGATTACCCCTAAATCCAGCATCTCCTCCACTTCCCTCCTAATGTCCTTTTGGACAGCCTCTGACACCCGATATGCTGTTCGTCGTATGGGTGTCTGTGTTCTTGTCTCCACATGGTGTGTGTCGCTAAGGGGTTTAGTCCAGGCTTGGCGCTAAACAAGGGGGAAAAGTCTGCTAAAACCTCCCTTACTTTTGGGACCTGGTCCTGGTTCAGCTGGAGAGACAATTTTACTGCCTCCACAGAGGACTCCCACTTACTCTCTTCCAGCAAGTCCAGAAAGGGGTCTCCTTCCTCCGTCCCCTCCCCATGACTACACACTGCAAACACCATGTCAGCCCTATTTGCATATGGTTTCATCATGTTGACATGGTACATCCTTTCAGTCTGTCTATGGTCAGGTAACTCCACAATGTAGTTTACATCTTTTACCTTCCTAACCATTTTGTACGGTCCTGCCCACTCAACTTGCAGCTTGTCTTTCCGGACTGGAATAAGGACCATGACTTCCTGACCCTCCATGTAAGAGCGAGCTCTGGCTCTGCAATCATACCACACCTTTTGTCTCTGTTGGGCAGCTGCCAGGTTGCTCTGGGCTGTCCCCATAAGCTCCTTCAGCCTTTCCCTAAACCTAAGGACATAATCCACAATGGGAGTTCCCTGGGTGGTGTGCTTGCCTTCCCAGTCCTCCATGATTAAGTCTAGGGGCCCACGTACCCGGCGTCCATATAAGAGTTGAAAGGGGGAAAATCCTGTTGACTCTTGGGGCACTTCCCTGTATGCAAACAACAGGTGGGGAAGGTATTTCTCCCAGTCCCTCCCATGCTGTTCAGCAAACGCCCGGAGCATTGACTTTAGGGTAACACTGAAACGTTCCACAAGCCCATTGGCTTGTGGGTGATACAGTGTTGTGCATCTCTGCACCACCCCACACTTCTCCCATAAACATTTCATCAGGTCCAACATGAAGGAACCCCCTCGATCGGTGATTACCTCCTGCGGAAACCCAACACGGGAGAAAATCCCAAGTAAGGCATCTGCCACTTTGTCTGTCCTCAGTGAGGATAGGGCGAATGCCTCTGGGTACCGAGTGGCATAATCCACCACAGTCAGGTGAATGTCTTCTCTGAGGAGCTGGAGGTATTTAAAGGCCCCACAATATCCATTACCACCCTCTGGAATGGTTCCTCCACTATGGGCAAGGGGATCAGGGCGGCTTGGGTTTTCTTGCCCGCCTTCCCTATTTCTTGGCACTGGCGACAAGACCTGCAATACTCCTTCACCTGCTGGGTGAAGTTAGGCCAGTAGAAATTCTGGGCCAACCGCTGCATAGTTCATGCGATTCCCAGATGACCAGACAAGGGAATATCATGTGCAATTTTGAGCAACTGCTCACGATACCCTTGGAGAACGACAAGCTGCCTGCCTAGCATCCCTCTCTCTGTCTGTACTGCCTGTGTATACGTAAGTCCATTTTCCCAATAAACCTTATGTCTGCCATCACCTCCCTGTGTGCCTTCAAAGTCTGCCCAAGCCCTCAGCTTCTCTAAACTAGGGTCACTGCTCTGAGCAGCTGCAAACCCCTCACGCAGTCCCAAGGCATGGGACAAGTCCCCTTCAGTCACTAAACTAGGGTCCCTAGCACTAGCGTCAGGGCACTCAGGATCACTGTCAATCCTAATCCTCTGACAGTTGGTCACCCCTCCATCTTCGGAATAACCTTCCATAGCTGTGTGGTCACTTGCTACCAGGGAAATTTTTACCCCTTTTTATCAGTCTCCCCATCTGGAGACACAGGCTGGGGAACCAGCATCTCCGTGGTTTCCACACTGGTTTCTGTGGGGTTCAGGGAACTATTTTTCCTTGCCACTTGGCTATGGGTAACTGCACATACCATCCCCTGTCGGAGATTGTTACCCAGGATCACATCTACTGCTAATGTTTTAGCTACAGCCACCTGTTGCACAGTTCCCCCGTTTCACCCCAATCTAGGAGAACACTGGCCAGTGGCAATGTTTTCGCTTCACCCGCAAAGTCCTGTATAGTCACGTATTTGTTTGGGATAAGCTGATCAGGCTGTACTAGATCCCCTTTCACCAATGTCAGGGATGCCCCTGTGTTCCTTAACCCCTGTGTCTTTATGCCATTTACCATGACTGGATGCATGTGTTCTCTCATGTTTACTGGCATGCTCTCAGGAACACACAAACAACCCACTTCCTTTCTGGTACTACTTTGCTTATTATTGCTTGCCCTTCTTGGACACTGTCTGGCAATGTGCCCAGTTTCTTTACATAACCAATAAGCATTTCTTACTTCAGAGAAATCTTTTCTTTGAAACCTGGGGCTAACTGATTTCGGTGGAGGCAGTGAGGGTTTTAGTTGCCCTTAAGGCATGCTTTTCCCTTTCTGAGCTGCCACGCCCACCCCATCCATTATCAGAGCAGGTCTGCTCTTGGCATAGCGGTCTGAGAGTTCAGCAGCCTCTTGCACTGTTTTTGGATCTCGGTCCTCTAGCCAGGTTTTTAACTCTGCTGGGCATGCCCAATAAAACTGTTCTAATAAAATCACATTTTCAATTTTATCAACAGTGTTTGCCTCAATTCCTTCCCACCAATGTTTTAAAAACTGACGTTGTTTCATGGATAGCTCCTCATAGCTCATATCAGGGCTTCTTCTGAGCTTACGGAATTTAGCTCTGTATGATTCAGCAGTTAATTCAAACTTTTTTAGTAGTGCAGCTTTTAACTTGCTGTAATCATCACTGTCTTTATTGTCCATGTGACCCAATGCATCCCAAGCTTTTCCGGTAAGTAGCGGGGATAGCTGGAAGCTCCAGGACTCTATAAATTTTAGCCTGAATGCAAACTTTTTCAAAAGATTTTAAAAAGGCGTCTATATCCTCCCCATCCTTAAACTCAGTTATTAATTTAGAGTTCAATTTGTAACCCAGTCCTGCAGTCCCAGTTAAACCCAAGCCACTTACCTGCCCTAGTGCCGCTGGTTGGAGTGGTAGCTTCTCCAGTTTGTGTTGCCACTGGCGCTCCTCTCTCCTCTCCTCTGCAGCTCTGAATTTTCACTCTCTCTTCTCCTTTGCCTCTCACTGGTGCT
Organism: Neoceratodus forsteri; assembly: GCA_016271365.2. Lineage (NCBI taxonomy): Eukaryota > Metazoa > Chordata > Ceratodontiformes > Ceratodontidae > Neoceratodus > Neoceratodus forsteri. Next base: position 442,791,778 of record CM057456.1, on the reverse strand, counting down.
CACGTTCCTTATGGTCTGCCTTCCTCTGTTGTCGCACTGCCTCCAGTTCTATCCTCTGCAACTCAATTTGCAGCTTGAGTACCTCTGGATTCAGGATACTGGTGACCTTCCCTGCTGCTGTGGCCCTTCATTGACAGTGGCCCTGCTGTCCGCCTCATTGGCTTGGGGCCCCTCACCGGCCGCTAGTTCTGCCACACTCGAGGTCTGTCCCTTTCAGTCATGGTCTGTGACTCCCTGCTCTGGGTATCTGCTACCATCAGGGCCTCTATGAGGTTCTGCTTACTGGCTTCCACCTCGCACAGGACTCCCCTGTCCTCGCACAACTGTTTTAACTGTTCTACGTGTGCCTGCTGTAGTAGGACTCCATCTATCCTAACTACTCCTATTCTGACTTTGCACTTTAGAAAAAAAAAATAAAATAGGTAGGTACTTGACAGTACACCAAGTGATATATAGTTCTGTTTTCTTTTTTAAAATAAAACTCTGTCTTTTTCTTTCTTTGCAAGAGAGCTTACGGTCTCAGCTGACAGAACAATGAAGCTTGTGATACCAAAATTATGCCACTGCTGCCAATCAATCTGTCACAAATCCACTCAGCATGTCAGGCCCTCTACTCCCAAAGTGCCAACCTCTGAGCGCAGTCTTGTGAACAGTGTAACAGGCAAGGTAACCCTCTTGTCTGTTTTTGTGAGTTTGGATCAACCTTTGGTCTCGGTTCTGGAGGGATTCAAACTGTAACCTCTTGCTAGCATACCCAATGCACAGACTCAGATGTATCTGTCTTTGGGGGGGCCAGATATCTTTGCCTACGGGCACCTAACCAGGTATTCAGAGATGAACCCTTAAAACTTAATAAAGACCTCAGATTTAAAATGCTTCTGTTTCCAGTTTGGTACCGCCATACAAGCTTATGTCTGCTGAACCATAAATATTTCTTAGCAAAAGAAAGCAATTCAAAGACAGACCAGGTTTGCTCTAAAATTAGATTTTTTACTAAAATATATAATAATATGTCAAACATACAATACAGAACTCTTATAACACAAGACATACAGTACATATCTTTAAACAAAACAAGGTTTAAAACAGTGCAAATTCCTACAACTATGTTTAGATTTTGTCTAGCTTTCTAAATACCTGTTTTCAGTGCTCAGATGTTTCCTTAGTCAGTGTTAGATACAAATGCATCTCTATAGTGAAAGAGAATAGTCTTTTCAAGCAGTATTGGCCAACCCCTTTTGGATGAAGTCATCCAGCCCCCGGTCAAATATCTAACAAAAATATATTTTTATACAACCACAGGATGTAATTTTATTAATCTATACCATATAGCTATATAGGATGCATTAATTCTGCAACCTTAGCATAATTCAAGTTTCAATGACACCTCTTTTGATCTCATGCTGTACCCTCTTCACACAGGCTTCATAGGGTCATTTACAACCTTACATCTCTATGTAACATCCTAGCTTCCCTTATTTTAACATCATAAACCTAGTTTATGATTTTTCCCTTAACAAATTAACTTAACAACTCTGTAATTAGCTCAGAGAAATAGGATCCTTAATAAAAGTCTTCCAGTAACACATTGGCCCAGATATTCAAAAGGGTTGCACATGGCGCAATGGTGTTGCGCCATGCACAACCCACTGATGCGCCCCGGTGCAATATTTAAAAGGGAAAAGTGCGCCGCACTAATCCCGATGCGCCGGGGCACATCAGTAATGTATGCAGGCACAGGTGGGGGGGGGCGTGACCATGCATAAACTGCACAGCCCGATATTCAGCCCGGGCGTGCAGAGTTATGCAGGCACAACCCCTAACTGTGCCTGCACAAACTTATGCCTGAAAAAAACAGGAACAAGTTGAGGGCCACCCACAGGTGAGCTGCCGCATTGCAGGGTGCAACACAGCAGCTGCCACCTGTGGGTGGCCATCGGCTGTTCCCGCCGTACCTGGCGGTGCCCCACTATGCCCCAATCGTGGGCATCAGTATCCCCCCCAAAGTCCAATATCTCTGGTGGTCCAGTGGACCGTGAGTAGCCCAATCGCGGGCATCAGCATCCCCGAAGTCCAAAATCCCTGGTGGTCCAGTGGACTGCACAGAGCCCGATCACGGGCATCAGTATCCCCTCCAGTCCATATCTTGGTGGTCAGTGGATGCTTCGAGTTCGATCGTGGGTCATGCTCACCCCCAAGTCCGAATCCCAGGTGATCTAGGGACCTTCCAACCCACCTGCCCACTGAGCCCCACCACCCGCCTCCCCGCCAGCCGGCGGGCAGCATCACCGCCGCCGCCCCGCCGCCGGCTGATCGATAGCAGAGACAGCGACAGATGAGCCACAGGTGCAGCTCATGCTACCAGTCAGTCCAGATATGTGGACTGACTAGTAAGGTATGGGCTATACACCCATTGGCTCATGTTTAAACCAAAGCGGGCATGCAGCCACACCGAGCTGTCAGTCGGCGGGCGCAGGCGGCAGGCGGTGGTGGTGCCGTCACCGCTGACGGGGAGCGTGGTGGGGCTCAGTGGGCGGTGGGTGGGGTCCACCAGATCACCAGGGATTTCGGACTTGGGGTGAGGAATGCCACCACGATCGGGTTCGCACGGTCCACTGGACCACCAGGGATATTGAACTTGGGGATACTGATGCCCGTGATCGGGCTACTGGCGTCCACTGGACCACCAGGGACAGAAGACGTTTTGTCCCTACGGGACGCCCCGCGATCGGGCTGCAGGTAGTCACCGCACGGCGCTGCTGCTCGCAGGGCGCCAGGCGCAGTCGTGCCGATCGGGCGACCAGACAGCATGGTATGCAATGGGTCCGCATCAGATGCAATGGCACTTCGCGTACCTTTTGCATAAATTATGGCCCCATTTGCATGTCACCCTTGAATATCACAGGTGCTGTGCATGGCGCAATGGCACTTGGCGCCACCACATCTCAATGTCCACTCTGACCACTTGCGCTGGCGCGGTTCCACTGCGCCATGCACAGTGGGGGGTATTGAGGTGCAATATTCAAACAGTTGCGCCATAGCGCAACTCTGTTGAATATCGCCCTGGCCACACCGCTGCGCAACAAATTTGAGCAGCGCACAGGCTTGCGCCACAGCCTGGCGCAGTTTGAATATCTGGGCCATTATCTCTAAAAAACTGAGTGTGTGATACATTGTTGTCAGCAGTTCTCTTGGCCTGCATCTGTCAGCTAAAATCTTGGGGGGAGGGAGGATGAGAGAGGTCATTCCTACAGCATTTGAATTTTCAGCCGAGACATTAATACATTTTATATTAAAACAATATAATACAGCACTCAGAACTGGCTGTCTACGTCACACTGAGTGTTGTTCTGCTCAGGATGGTTGCGTGGAGACTGCACTTGGCCTATAGTCTAGGCCTGTTTTGGATCTGTGATAAAATTTTATGCAAACTAATGTGCTTTTTTTTAACATCTCGGCACTGGGTTGTGCCTCCTTTAAAGAATGTCCTACATTATTCCTGTCTCCTGGCTCCATGGAGCTGATTTATTTATTTTATTTTTATGATAATCAAAAAATTAAATGTTCTGCTTGATACTAGTTCTGGAGTCCTGAGATTACTGAATGAACTTCACTGCTCCTCCTTTTAACAAGAATCTGGCCCGCCCTCCCTGTCCCAGTTTGAACCTGCAACTGGCTGGTGAACAGAAGGGTATCCGGAGTAAGTGTGATCTGTACTGTGCTGCTATTGAGCATCTCAAGGTAAGGCTTTGTTTTCTATTTGGGCTTTGCCTTGTACTGGAAGGGTTCTGGTTTGTATCCCCCCTTCCCCTTTGCATAACATCAGGACCTCCAGACAGATATGGTGGGGGTTACATACAGGTTCAAATAAAATGTAACATACAAACTCTTGGCAGTGTTATTCAAAAAGGAGTGTCCTTTTTGTATGTTAGGCTGGATTTAATCAAATCCGACCCCTCACTCATCTTAATCTCGACTTGATTCTACCCCCATGTCGCTCTCACATTTTACTGTGGGAGGTTGTTGTGTATGGAAAAAAACATAATATAACTAAAATGCAGGCTATTGTTTTGCCTTACCACACTTTGTCCCCAGTCCTGCAACACTGCCCAAGCCAATCACTACTCTCTTGCAAAGACCAGAATATACCTATAGGGCCACATACTCCTCCTCCTCTGAACATTACAACCATCAGCAATATCTTTATGCTAACACACCTGACCTATACTTTGCATGCAAGAAGTCTGACTTTCCCATGACATGTAGATTTATTATAGCTCCTACAGCACAAATCCCTAACATGGGAACAGATATGATCATTGAGAATAGCAGGGGGCCAATAGGCAATCAATTTTTGTGGTTGCTTGCATGCATGTTCAAGAAACACATTGCATCAGCTTCCTTTACAAGTGGGTTGTGGAGGTGCTGCAGTGTTGTGCCGAATGGCAGCAGCCCAGTCTGGGGCTGGTCTCTGCTGCAGCGAATTAGAGGAGCATGCTGTCGATGATGGCTGTTAATGAACACGCCACTGTGCTCAAAGCATTTGACCGTTGCAATGAGGGAGTGCCCAGTTACTACAGAATCAGCTGTTTTTGCTGCGGGGCGGTCCCTGACTGCAGCAGCCAATTGCAGTTGCATTGTGTGGTGTCCCCTTTCAATAAACATGGCGACGGCTTCTCTGTCGGCCTCTCACCGTCCCCACGAAGCTGACGGAAAGCCGTGGCCCACCTCTCCCAGTTTTCAAAGCCAACAGGGGTGCCCAATCCCCCTGTCAGCATACCCTCTCCCCGGTTCATTTGCCGATGGGGTAGTCCAATCCCCGTCGGCATGATTTGCCCCCCCCATTTGTTGTTTGCCGACGCGGGTGCCCAATCCCCCCTCAGCTAATGCACACTCCCCCCCCCAAGCACACTGTATAGCTGATGGGGGTGCCCAATCCCCGTTGGCTCCAGCCTCCCCTAAAAGAAACATCCAGGTGTGCTGGCACGCTGGGAGTCCACCCCAGGGTGAAAAAAAGCATCCCACATTGTTGTTCTTTATCTTTTTAAACCTGTAAAAACAGAAAACGGTCCCTCGTGGTCTGTCGTGCCCCCTCCTCCAACCCGCGCCCACTATCTGCGCACCCTACCTCCCCACAACCCCCTCACCCCATACTTACCTCCGGAGCCCAGTGCAACGATCTTTGGTGGACCAGGAACACGTCTGCACTCTTCAAAGCCGACCGCGAACTGGAGAAATGCCGGTAAGCAGTATAATGGCATAAATAGGGTTTTCAACTAGGTGGATATCTCGGCCATTTTGAGAATTTTTCACCAAATTTTCCTTATGAGGTTCTTTGGGACCCCACCTCATGAACTTAGTCACTGTCATTTGTTATTCAGTCTGAAAAGTGATTCGCGGTCACTGCGTGGAACCACCTTTCGACTGAGTAACAAATGACAGTGTCACAGTCAGTCATGATGTAGGCCTCAAAACCTTATGTTGAAAATTTGGTGGAAAAATTCCCTGAAATGACTGTTTAACAAGCGTGCCTTGCGCAGTTCCTATGCATGCTCATAACTTTGAGAATTTTTAATATTTTCACTCCAGATTTTCAACATTACCATTTTACCACACCTCTTTATGAACAGTAAGCTGTCATTTTTCACGTCTTGCCCAAAATGTGTTTTCACACACATAGCGCACAATGGCGCGGTCGGTTTGCTAAATCAATATTCGGGACAGATTAATAAAATCACAGTGACACTGTTCATGAGCAGAGGTCTTAAAATGTCTATGTTGAAAATTTGGTGGCAAAAGTCCGTAAAATGACTGTGTTACAAGCGTTTAATGCGCAGTTTCCATGCACCCTCGTAACTTCACAAATTTGTTATATTTTCATTTCAGATTTTCAACTTTGGCATTTTTCCACACCTCCTTATGAACAGTACAGCTGTTATTTTTCACATCCTGGCCAAAATGTGTATTTCCGGTGCAGAATAGTGCGGTCGCTGTGGGAAATCAGTGTTCGGGACCAATTAAGAAAATCACAGTGACACTGTTCATTAGCGGAGGTCCCAAAATGCCTATGTTGAAAGTCTGGTGTAAAAAATTCCCAGTATAATTACATTACGGGTGTGTGTTGCACAGTTTCTACGTGTAACCCCCCCTGCAAATGGGGGTTCCCAAAAAGTCTTCCAGGAGCTTGCCTGAATGCTCCAAGCCTGAATGGTGTTTGGCGTTTAAGCCGTTTATCTGTGAGTGCTTTAAGAGCCTCTGGTACTGTCTCTTTAAGAGCTGTCTGCTTACAGACATAATTAGTTTGTATGGGGGGGGGAACTGTGTGTTTTCCTGCTTGAGTCCCACTCGAGCTACTGCCAAATCGCTCAGTTTCTGCCATCGCTAAGTGGGCAGAAGGAGCACTCTTGAAAGATGTAATTGTTTGCTTGTAACCTGTTAGAGTAATAATGAAAATGCAGTTTGATTTAACCTGCTTTCTTGTAGCAAGGACAGTGCAAAGTAACTCCCTCATGTTGATTCTGAACTGCTGAATTGGACCAATCATGGAGGGGATCCTTTAAAATGGAGCCTGCTCTGGGCGAATCAGAACTTGGACTCTCCTTCTGTAAAGGGATGTAAGGCAGTGACTCTGGAAATGTAGTTTTGACCTCGCGCCTTTTTTCCACCAACAGGGGAGTTTACCGTGAGTGACAGCCAAACCAGCCAACTGAACTGGAGGAACTCAAAGGAAATGCCGGCTCTGTCTACTGGAAAGATCAGATCAGTTTGGGCCGTAAGAGACAGGGGGCTGTGCTTGGTGTGTGTGGTTTATGCAGGGGATCTCGTGTAAGGCCCTAAGTTTCGGTCTGCAGTTTGTGTAGCGCCTGTTCGGACTGAAACCGAACTGTGAAGAGAATCAAGGAGATCTGAAGAGAAACCAGGCTCACCCTGTAGAAGACTGGAGAAATTGCTGAATCGCTCGGGTCTGTCAGGAACTGAATCTGCTATGTGTTCTCGGGTATTGTGCAGTAATTGCGTTCGGGATAGAAGCAGCCTGCCTGGTGTAGTACTTTCCCTTTACATATGAATGTGTGTAGTGCTTGTGGGAGATCGCTGTCAAACTCCTGTACAGTGAATAGGCATGAAGCTGGAAGTAAACCCCAGCTTAATCCAGACTACATCCATTTGCTCTAAACTGCAGTGGGTCCAGTCACAAGGACCTTGTCCATATGGTCTGCTCCTCCTGGCAATCCAGGACAATCTGCCTTCCATCCAGTTCCCAGCACTGAGTTTGTGAGTACAAAGCAGGGTAGCTCCCTGCCATCTGTTTATTGAATTGCAAGTGTGTCATCTAATTACACAGATACATAGATACATAGACAGTGTCAGCAGATAAGGGCCTATGGCCCACCCAGTCTGCCCATTTGAGCTTGTAAGTTCAGTTTATGTTTTCCTAGAAGTCTGTTGCCCCTTACCCCTGACCTCCAGAATTCCTTTATGTCTATCCCATGCATTCTTAAATCCCGTGATTGTTTCAGCCCCAACACTTCCTCTGGCAGGGTGTTCCACTTGTCCACCACCCGTTCTGTGAAGAAATTCTTCCTCACGTTTCTTCTGAATCGTCCTCCTCCAACTTCGTCCCATGCCCTCTAGTCCTGGAACATCTTTTTCGCTTAAAAATAGTGTGATTCCTGCACCCTGTTCCTCCTTGTAAGATACTTGTATGCCTCTATCATATCCCTCTCTCCCTCCTCTCCAGGGAGTACATGTTCAGTTCCTTCAACCTGTCCTCATACGACTTGTGATGCAATCCATGCACCATCTTTTGCCTCCTCTGAACCTTCTCTACCCTATGTCCTTACGTAGGTAAGGTCTCCAGAACTGTACACTGTACTCCAGGTGGGGCCTCACTAGTGTCTTGTATAGTGGAATTATGACCTCCTTTTCCTGCTGGTGATGCCCCTGCCTATGCATCCCAGCATCCTATTGCTTTACCTGCTGCCTTGTCACACTGTTTCTCACCTTGAGGTCATCAGAGATGATAACCTCGAGATCCCTTTCCTGCTTGGTGCATGCTATATCCTCACCCCCAACTGATATATTGTGCCAGGGTTTTGTGCCCCATATGCATTATCTTGCACTTCTTTGTATTGAATTTCAACTGCCAAACCCCTGACCATTCTTCAAGTTTCTGCAGGTCCCTTCTCATTCTGTCTACACCCTCTGGTGTGTCTACTCTGTTACAGAGCTTTGTGTCATCACCGAACAGTGAAATTCTGCCTTCTAGGTCCTGCGCAATGTCACTAATGAAGATGTTGAATAGGACCGGTCCCAGCACTGATCCCTGCGGTATCCCACTGGTCACTCTTCCCTCTGTGGAATGACAGCCATTTACCACCACCCTCTCCGCCCTGCCGCCCAGCCAGTTACCTACCCACCACACTACTGTCCTGCCCACACCCATTCCCCAGTTTGTGTAATAGTCTTCTATGTGGCACAGTGTCAAAGGCCTTGCTGAAGTCCAGATAAGCCATGTCCACTGCCCTCCCTGATCCACCTCCTAGTCACCCAGTCAAAAATTAAATGAGGTTGGTCTGACACGACCTCCCCTGGTGAAACCATGCTGCCTTGGGTCCTGTAGTCCATTGACAACCAGATGTTCCACCAATCTCCTTCAGTAGTGCTTCCATGATCTTCCCCACTCACCGAGGTGAGGCTGACTGGTCTGTAGTTCCCCTTCCTCTTTGTTCCCACTTTGTATAAGAGGACTACATCTGCTATCCTCCAGTCTTTGGTACTCCCTGTTTCCAGTGATGGACTAAACAGGATAGCCAGAGGTTCAGCCACCACCTCTCTTAGTTCTTTAAGGACCCTGGGTGCACCTCATCTGGCCCCTTTGCTTTATCAACTCTTATTACTTCCAGTTCCTTCAGGACCCTTTCGTAAAGGGACTTGTGTCCATTTCTGCACCATTCTCAGCCTTGTACTCCCTTCAGACCATTACCCTCCTCTTCCTCAGTAAAGACTGAGCAGAAATACCTGTTCAATATGTCAGCTTTACTGTTGTCATCCTCCACGCAGCCCCCATCCTCCCCCTTCAGTCTCACTATCCCTCCCTTTGCCTTTCTTTTTTCACTTATGTACCTGTAAAAGGTTTTGTCCCCTCTACCCACTGATTTTGCAATGTGTTCTTCTGTCTGAGCTTTGGCTTCCCTTACTGACCTCCCTGCCTCCCTTGCTTCTCCTGGTACTTCTCCCTATCCCCTTCTGCCTGTGTCTTTTTGTATTGCCTGAATGCAATCTTTTTTGCATTCACTTTTTTGCTACCTCTTTGGAAAACCATAATGGTCTCCTCTTCCTTTCCCTCTTGCTAACCTGCTTAATGCATAATTCTGTTGCTCTTGTAATCCCTATTTTAAATACTGCCCACTGTTCCTCAACCCCTGATTCCTGCCCCATTCCTCTTAATGCCTCTTTCAAGTATCTCCCATTTTCCAAAGTCTGCCCTAAAATCCAGGATACATGTTTTTGTGTGGTTTGGTTCTGCTCTTTCTGTGATTTCAAACCACAATGACTGGTGGTCAGTGTTCCCGAGGTGCTCTCCCACTGTTACCCCCATCACACTGTCCCTGTTTGTGAGTACAAGGTCCAGTATTGCCTTCTGCCGAGTTGGTTCCATGACCAGTTGCTTGAGGAAGGCACCCTGAAGGGAGTCCAGGATAAATCTGCTCCTAGTTGATGCTGCTGCTGGGATGCTCCAGTCCACGTCTGGAATATTGAAGTCTCCAACCAGTACTACCTCACCCTTGTCTGCCATCCTTTGGATGGCTAGCATCAGCTCCCTATCTGTTTCTTCCTCCTGGGCTGGTGGTCTATAGACCACACCTGTGCAGATGGCTGGCCCATTTTCCTTCCAGCTTAACCTCACAGTATTCTCCCCATTTGTTCCTCCTGGATCTCTGTGGCCCTTATGTCATTTTTCACATACAGTGCCACTCCTCCCTTCCTGCCTGACCTGTCTCTTCTGAATATGTTGTAGCCAGGTGGCCATCTCCCAGTCATGGTTATCATTACACCAGGTTTCAGTGATGGCCACAATGTCCAGGTCTGACTGCACCATGACAGCCTCCAGATCTTCCATCCTGTTGCTAAGGCTCCTGGCATTTGCACACATGGCTTTCCATGATTTGACCTCCCTAGACTGTTTCGCTGTTCTACTCTAGCCCCTTTCTTGGTTGTCCTTTATCCCTGGTTCTTCTTGCTGCCTGCCCTTCTGCTGAATTTTGCCCCTTTTCTGCCTATCCACCTCGTGGGTGCTAATCTCCATCTTTTGCACACTGCTTTGTAGAGATAGCCACTCCTCTAGTTCACTGGTTCCACTGCTAGCTGTGGGGGGTGAGCAAGTAGGTACCCTTCTTGCTGGCCTGCCACCCCCTTTGCTAGTTTAAATGCTTGTCAATGTAGCATTTAAACTTATCATTGAGTGCTGGATTCCTCCAGGATGGATGCAGGCTGCAGGCTTGAACAAACCTCCATCCCTCCAGGTGGGTCCCCAGTCATCAATGAATCCAAACCCTTCCTCACAGCATCAGTTCTTCAACCATGAGTTAAAGTTCCTGGTGCATGCACCCTATGCTCTTCCTTGCTCGCAGGTAGTACTTCTGAGAAAGTGACAGAAGTAGCTACTTGCTTGAGACCCCTCCCCAATTTCTTAAACTCTTCCTGAACTTCCTTTGGCTCCCCATTTGCCAGGTCATTAGTACATAGGTGGATAATGACATCCAGCTCACCCTCCCGTCTTGCCTTCCAAGTGATCCCCAGGATCTTCCTTCCATCCCTCCATGCCGTGGCACCTGGTAGGCACCTCACCTCCCTGTCCTCCCCCTCCTGTGTTCCTAGCTGGATCCCTCTTACGATGGAGTCCCCCACCAGGATTTGCTTCCTCCTCCTCCTCCTCTGGGGTCCACTGCTTTCCCCGCTGAGGTCACCTCCTTGGCTAACTTCTACATCCTTTCCTTCCACTTCTCTGGGTACCTCTATTTAGTTGTTCCCGTTTGCCAGTGTGGCATATGAGTTCTTGAGTGGAATAGGATCTGGGATGTGCCTCTGCCTGACCCACTGTCATCCAAGTGCTCCTCGTTCTCGGCATCCTTTGAGGCAGTTGCATTGGACTGGGTGGTCTCTGGATAGGGGTGATGGTGCTCCTGATCCAGTTTACTTCCACTCTGAGTCTGGCTACCTCATCCTGCAGTCCAGAGAGATGCACGCAGATAGGGCACCACCTCAGTGTCCAGAAGGTCTGCATGAATATGGCTGCCCCACAGCCACTGCATTGCACCACTCCCCACCTTATACCGCAGTTATACTGCTATTCCACTACTTGTCTGCTACTGAAGCTCTCCTAGTTCCCTTTTTATTAATTTACTGTCCTAAAAATCCTGCCACTGATCCTCAGATACTTTTCTTTTTCTTCTTCATTTCTTCATGAACTGAGCCAACCGGCTCCGGATTACAATTTGGGTATTGTGCCAGTGTTTTTTCCATCACAGGGCACCAACCAGCTCAACCGATCCTGGCTACCCCCCCCCATCCTGGGTACCCAGTGAAAGTGACAATTTCGGATTCTGAATATGCGCACAGTACTGTGATTATTAATGTGTTTAACCTAATTAATCTGATTTCCCCCTTCCTTGTTACAGCTCCTTAAATAAATCAGATCTGTTGGTTTCAACAAAGTTACACTGGCTGAGGTATTCATTTATGTTAAAGTTTTGTACTGTGGTTTTTTGCACTGTATCATCTTGTTTTGCAGGGGGTCCCTGGGGCCCAGTCGACGGAGCCAGTCCTGGGGGTAAGTGTACATTGTGAAGGTATTCCTAATTCATTGAGTGGGCCACTAGTGGGAAGAAAGGGTGGTTACAGTGTCCCAGAGGGCTGTGACCAAGTTAGTTTAACTATTGCAAACCCTGACCTCTGGGTGGAGGCACCCGCCATTGGACCTAGGCCCCTCAACCTGTTAGTAGTTAAGCATGCAGGGGTAGTAGCCCTTGGGATAGCGCCACCTAGGGGTTACATCTTGGAGGCTCACCGCTGGGATTGCGTGTCCTCTAGTGGCCATATTTACGAACCACTGTTAAGAAAAAAAAAAAAAAAAGAATGGGTACCCGGACAGAAGTGGCTGTGCACCGGTTGGTGGAGTGGTGTACTGGGGAGGAGATCGACCCCCAAAATGCTATGTTTATCCTGAACATCCTCCTGGGTATCAATACGGACGCTGTACAGGGAGTACTTTCCAAGGTGGATGGTTTACAAAACCCTGTGGTGGTGGGTCGACATGCTAATCTGCTCACCCACACTTTCCTGGCCCTAGTAGAGTTTGAGGATCCCATAGATAGCCCCAAAGTGCCACAGACTATTACCCAGAGGGAGCCCTCACTGCCTGGAGAGTGATAACTAAGGACAGTAAGACCAGGGAGAATGAGCCCCCACTATCCGAAACTTTTAGGAGAAATTTGCTACAAATGGTTGCTGGGGAAGGGAAACTGTAGAGGACTTGAAGAAACTATTCTTGCCACCTGGGTGTTCTCCCAACACCTTCTCCGGCTCCAGTACCTGTAATGGTGGCTGAACCAATGCAGGCTCCTATTTCTGCACCTGCCATTAGTCACGACTCTTCCAGAGGTTGAGGATCTTCTCTGGCACCCTCCCCACCCCAAGGGAGGATGACTGGGAGACCTGGATAGACTATGTTGCCCCTCAAGTGCTAGAATGGCAATGCTCAGAAGCCGAAAAGCGAAAGAGGGTTAGTGAGAGCCTCCGAGGTCCTGCCCTGGCTACCATCCGTGCTAAACGGGCCAGTAACCCTGAAGCGACTGCACAGGACTATCTTGAGGCCTTGGAGAATGTGTATGGGAGCCCAGATTCTGATGAGTACCTGTGGTGGAGAGTAAGAAATGCACAACAGTACCAAGGGGAGTTGTTGTCTGTGTATGTATCTCAGCTGGAAAAATTGTTGCAAGAATGCCTCAGAAAAGGTAGTTTGCCAGCGATTGAACTAGACCGAACCAGGCTGGACAGGATCCTTAAGTCTGCCCCCTTCTCAGAACCGCTGTTGCTTCAGTTACGCCTGGCAAATCAACTGGAATCCCCACCCTCCTATGATGAGCTAATGAGAGAAATTTGAGGAGTTGAGAAAAGGCGACTTCGGGAGGGACTTGCACCAATAGCTGCGGCTACGACCCGAGTGACTGAGGGTGACCCATCAAGTGAAGTTCAGGGGCAGAGGCTGGCAGTTAATGAGTGCTCTGAGAAGGAAAAAGATATGTCATAATGGGGCAAACTGTTAACAGAGTTTGGGGAAATAAAAAACAGTCTCTTTATGAAGGCCACTCCTGCAAGTACAGGCCCCGACCCTCATCCGACTACATCTGCTATGGGGGTTGGGGTACCCAACCATGCATCTCAAAACTCGATGTCTTGACCATGGAAGTGGGGAAATTGACGAGATGTCTCCAAATGCTTATCACGCCGCAGACAGAGATGGCACCAAGGTTTCCAGTTAGTAGTACCCCCGCCCTGGCTCCCAGTGAGATGCCTCGGCCAGCTCAAACTCCAGAAAGTATGTTTCGCTATAATTGTGGGAAGGATGGGAACATGAAGAGAGAATGCCGGTCCCCAAAAGACACAGACAAAGTTGCATATAGGCTACAAGGAGAGCTTCGGAGAACAAATCAGTGGTTAAGAGGTGCACGTAATGATCCCAGTCAGGGCACCAAAAATGCTAACTCGCATCCCTTTGTGGCAAGGTCAGTTGCCCAGGCCCCTGCTACCGCCTCTCCAGACTGGTCCAGAATAGTGGGTCCCTCCATGGAGACCACTGTAAAGGTGAATGGAGTGTCTACAAGAGCTGTATTAGATAGTGGCTCCCAAGTGACAATTATGTTCCAAGACTGGTATCAGAAGCTTTTGTCTGATGTACCCTTACAACCATTGGAGGGACTGCATGTCTGGGAGTTAAGTGAGAAGGCCTACTCCTACTCTGAATATATCCGAATTTGGCTGTCTTTTCCCACCTCTGTGGCTGGAGTGGCCAAGCAAATAGAGATCCTGGCCTTAGTGTGTCCCCCCCCGGACTGTATGATGAGGTTCCTCTACTAATTGGGACTAATGAACATATGTTTGGACGGCTGGCACAGTTGTGTTATGAAAAACAGGGGGCAAGGGCTGGTAGAGCTTTAAGAATTCCGGCCTTGATTAAGAAGTCCTATGAGGCACAGAGAGATGTTGAAACAGTAGAACCAGAGGAACCGGTTGGAATTGTCTGGAAGAAGGATCCAGAGTCTCTGATCCTGGCGTCAAATGCCCAGTGTATCTTACAGGGAGAGGTTCATATCAGAAAGGATGTCAAGAATAAAATATTAATGTTGGATGCACCAGGGGATGGAAAATTGCTGGAGGGACTGCTGGTCAAGCCTAGTATTTTGCCTGCTAGAGCCCATGCTTATGCCAGAAGGGTAATGGTTCAAGTTCATAATGTGTCTGACAGAGAGATTTGAGTCAATAGAGGTTGCATCCTGGCTAATGTGCATTGTGCAGACACTGCAGCACTACTCAGTAGCAAGAGTTTGGGGAAGAATGACAGAGTAACGCCTGACTAGTTTGATTTCGGTGACTCCCATTGCCAGCTGAATGGAAAGTGAGGATCAGTGAGAAGCTTGCCCAGAGAGACCAGGTGTTTTCTTTAAAGGAATGGGATGTAGGATGCATGCAAGGAGCTGAGCACCATATCCGGCTGCATGATGAAAGGCCATTTCGAGAGAGGCCTCGACGCCTGGCACCTGCTGACATAAATGATGTGAGACGGCATCTGCAAGAGATGCTAGCTGCTGGAGTATACAAGAATCCAGAAGCCCATATGCTTCCCCCATTGTGGTAGTGAGAAAAAAGAATGGTACAGTAAGGATGTGCGTGGATTATCGCACTTTAAACCGGTGGACTATTCCTGATCAGTACACTATGCCCCGCATGCAGGATGCTTTGGACTGTCTAAACGGGAGCAAGTGGTTCTCTGTGCTGGATCTCCGCAGTGGGTATTACCAGATCCCGATGGCCCCCAAGGACCGTGTGAAGACAGCCTTTATCTGTCCGCTTGGCTTCTATGAATTCATGAGGATGCCTCAAGGGATTTCAGGCACCCCCGCCACTTTTCAAAGATTGATGGAGCATGCAGTGGGGGACATGAACTCACTAGAGTGCCTGGTATACCTAGATGATGTTATTGTGTTTGGCAGCTCACTGGAGGAACATGAGAGCAGATTATTCAAGGCCTTGGACCGACTGGAAGACTTTGGCCTTAAACTGTCCATTGATAAGTGTCAATTCTTTCAAACATCAGTAAAGTATGTGGGACACACAGTATCCACCGAGGGAATAGAGACCGACCCAATTAAAGTTGAGGCCTTGACCACCTGGCCACAGCCCAAAAATCTAAAAGAACTGCAAAGATTCCTCGGATTCTGTGGTTATTATCGGTGTTTCATCAAGGACTATTCAAGAGTGATCCACCCTTTAATTAACCTTACTCAAGGGTATCCCCCAACCCACAAAAGATACAAAAAGTCAGCATTCCTTGAGACTGAAAGAGTGTATTTTCATCCAAGTGAAGTATTTGTGGCCCGTTGGACTCCTAATTGTGAGACTGCTTTTCATGAGATCATATATCAACTTACCCACGCTCCAGTGTTGGCCTATGCCGATCCAACAAAACCTTATGTCCTGCACACTGATGCTAGCTTGCAAGGGTTGGGGGCTGTGTTGTACCAAGAGCACGAGACTGGCCTGAGACCAGTGGCCTTTGCCAGTAGAAGCCTGACCCCATCCGAAAAGAACTATCCTGTACATAAGTTAGAGTTCCTAGCTTTGAAGTGGGCCATTGTTGACCAATTCCATGAGTACTTGTATGGGGCTAAAATACTGGTAAAAACTGACAATAATCCTTTGACCTATGTGCAGACTTCAGCTAAATTGGATGCCACTGGCCATAGGTGGCTTTCTGCATTAGGTACATACGACTATGCTGTTGAATACAGAGCAGGCCTGAACCACATAGATGCTGATGCTCTCTCCTGGAGGCCTGTTCCCCAGAATGACTGGGTCAGACTGTCAGAACCTGATATTCGAGCACTCTGCCAGAAGTTTGACAGGGAAGAACAAATGTCCACAGATGCAGTGGACCATATGGTGGATTGTTTGGGACCTTCTGAGAATTGCATACCTGCTGCTTATTGCCACTCTTCTGCAATAGACATTGGTGCACTGCCTCAGCTGGAAAATGACAGTATTCGTTGGGCTCAATCCCGAGATCCCATGATCAAATCAGCTTTAGAAGCCCTCTATGCAGGGAAAGATGTGTCCAAATTATGTTCCACTGATTTGAGAACTGCATTGTTATACAAAGAAGGTCCTAAGTCGAAACTGATCAATAGACTGTTATACAGAGAAACAGTAGACAGAAAGGGACAAGTAGACAAACAACAACTAGTGCTGCCCACTGCTTTTCGAGACTCAGTGCTGAGGTCCTTACACAACCACATGGGGCACCTTGGTATAGACAGAACACTTGACTTGGCGAGATCCAGATTCTATTGGCCTAAGATGGGGGCTGATGTGGAGCAACACATTCGAACTTGTAGTCGCTGCTTACAGAGAAAAGCTTTGTCCCAGAGGGCTGCCCCCCTTGTTAACATCATCACCAGTGCACCCATGGAGCTGGTCTGTATTGATTTTCTGAGTTTGGAGTCAGATCAAAGAAATATTAGTAATGTGCTGGTGGTCACTGACCATTTTACGAGATATGCCCAAGCTTTCCCCATCAAGGACCAGAAGGCATCCACTGTGGCAAAAGTACTTGTAGAAAACTTTTTTGTTCACTATGGGGCTCCACAAAGAATCCATTCTGATCAAGGAAGAGACTTTGAGAGTCGTCTGATCAAAGAGATGCTTTCTCTGTGGGGAGTGCGAAAGTCCAGAACCACCCCTTACCACCCCCAAGGGGACTCACAGCCTGAACGTTTCAACTGCACCTTGCTAAATATGCTAGGCACCCTCCACCCAAAGGACAAGCCTAGATGGAGCTAACAAATTAGCACTCTGGTACATGCCTACAACTGCACCAAAAGTGATGCCACTGGGTTCTCCCCCTACTACCTGATGTTAAGAAGAGAAGTTCGACTGCTGGTAGATGTGTGCTTTGGGGTCTCTCCTGATGGGGTTCGAGCTGACAACTATTTACAATATGTGCAAAAGTTAAAGGCCTAGCTAAATCATGAGTACCAACTGGCTCAAACCATGGCTGCCAAAACAAATCTGGTCAACAAAGAAAGGTATGATAAAAAGGTGAAAGCACAGGAACTCCAGGAGGGAGATCGGGTATTGCTAAGAAATCTGGGACTGCATGGCAAACACAAGATTGCTGACAGATGGCACCATCCCCTCACATTGTAGTGGGCAAACTAGATGATCTGCCTGTGTACAAAGTAAGGCCTGAGAATAATTCAAAGGATGCTAAAACAATGCATAGAAATCATTTACTGCCCATTGGACAAATCTTGATTGAGTCTGAGCCCCCAGAAAATGCCCCCTCTGGACCAGTGACTAGAGCTGCTGCTAAGAAAAAATCAAGAAAGTCTGCGCCTACAGAAGCTGAGTTAAAGTGTTCCCATCCACAAGTCCCAGCTGAACATGACTGTCAGTCCATGTCAGAGGAAAGTGAGTGTGGTTTTGAATACTACCCTTCTTACGAACTGAGGCAATTGTTTCCAGGCAATCCCCTAGTCAATACTGGAGATGAAGCTGGGCCTTCTGGACTGTCTAAGCCCTCAGCTTTGTCCCTGGAGCCAATGCTCCCAGAAATCGAAGTGCAAAGCATTAAGTCAGATGATATGGAATCATTGTGTATGGTTGAACTGTTTGTGCTTTCAGAGGAGGAAAACGGTGGACTGGAACAGACTGGTGACATACCAGAACAAGAAGAGTGTGTTGAGTGCCCTGATAATTCACTGTCCATGTCAGAAAGCTCTTCATGTGAGCCAAGTGTTGTAGACTCAGAGATTGTAACTCCTGGAGCTGAAAGTGCCCCAAGTTCTAGCCTCTCTACTCCATTAGAGACTCCCCTGACAAGTGAGGACAATGCTGAAAATGAGGCTCAGAGTGCAGAGAATGTAACAGTTCCCCCTAGAAGGACTGGTTGAGCTGTAAAGCCTGTAGTGCACCTCAGTTATGATTCCCCTGGGAGGCCTGTGGACTTGCCTCTCAATGTTGTCCATAAAGGAGTGTACATGTCCCCGAGCTCATTACCCACACTGAACATCAGTGCCAACTCCAAGTTACTCATGTTGCTCTCTAGGTATGGTGCCCCTGCCCAATCCAACCCCAAAGTAGCTGATAGGGAAGGGCCCCCTCTCTTCAGGTTTCATGTACAAGAGGTAATAACCTGAGTTATGGTACAATGTGTGTGTACTACTGTGTAAAGAGTGACGTACTGCAAAGTTTCAGAAATGTGTTTCTGGTAAAGTGATATATTGACTGATGATTACATGTATAAGCCTAATGTGATACTGATGTAAATGTATATGGGTGTATTGAAACTTATGGGGGTACTTGCTTGATCACGGATGTAAGCTTTCCCAAGCCAGGAAGATTATAACCCCCATAAGCGGGGGTTCCCAAAAGTCTTCCAGGAGCTTGCCTGAATGCTCCAAGCCTGAATGGTGTTTGGCGTTTAAGCCGTTTATCTGTGAGTGCTTTTAGAGCCTCTGGTACTGTCTCTTTAAGAGCTGTCTGCATGCAGACATAATTGGTTTGTATGGGGGGGGACTGTGTGTTTTCCTGCTTGAGTCCCACTCGAGCTACTGCCAAATCGCTCCGTTTCTGCCATCGCTAAGTGGGCAGCAGGAGCACTCTTTAAAGATGTAATTGTTTGCTTGTAACCTGTTAGAGTAATAATGAAAATGCAGTTTGATTTAACCTGCTTTCTTGTAGCAAGGACAGTGCAAAGTAGCTCCCTCATGTTGATTCTGAACTGCTGAATTGGACCAATCATGGTGGGATCCTTTAAAATGGAGCCTGCTCTGGGCGAATCAGAACTTGGACTCTCCTTCTGTAAGGGGATTGTAAGGGCAGTGACTCTGGGAAATGTAGTTTTGACTTTGGTGCCTTTTTTCCACCAACAGGGGGAGTTTACTGTGAGTGACAGCCAAACCAGCCAACTGAACTGGGAGGAACTCAAAGAAAATGCCCGACTCTGTCTACTGGAAAGATCAGATCAGTTTGGGCCGGAAAGAGACAGGGAGCTGTGTGCTTCTTCAGTGTGTAGTTTTAGCACGGGGATCTCGCGTAAGGCCTTAAGTTTCAGTCTGCAGTTTGTGCAAGCGCCTGTTCGGACTGAAACCGACCTGTGAAGAGAATCAAGGAGATCTGAAGAGTAGAAACCAGGCTCACCCTGTAGAAGACTGGAGAAATTGCTGAATCGCGCTCGGTCTGTCAGGAACTCAATCTGCTGTGTGTTCTCCCGGGTATTGTGCAGTAATTGCGATCGGGATAGAGAACCAGCCTGCCTGGTATAGTACTTTCCTTTTACATATAAATGTGTGTAGTGCTTGTGGTGAATCACGTTTCAAATCCCCTGTACAGGTAATAGAGTGCATGAAGCTGGAAGTAAACCCCAGCTTAATCCAGGCTACATCCATTTGCTCTAAACTGCAGTGGGGTCCAGTCGCAAGGACCTTGTCCACATGGTCTGCTCCTCCTGGCAATCCAGGACAATCTGCCTTCCATCCAGTTCCCAGCACTGGGTTTGTGAGTACAAAGCAGGGTAGCTCCCAGCCATCTGTTTATCGAATTGCAAGTGTGTCATCTAATTGTTGTTTTTTTTTTTCATTTCTTCACGAACTGAGCCAACCGGTTCCGGATTACAATTTGGGTATTGTGCCAGTGTTTTTTCCATCACAGGGCACCAACCAGCTGCAACCGATCCTGGCTAGCCCCCCCCCCATCTTGTGCACCCTGTGAAAGTGACAATTTGGGACTCTGAATATGCGCACAGTACTGTGATTATTAATGTGTTTAACCTAATTAACCTGATTTCCCCCTTCCTTGTTACAGCTCCTTAAATAAATCAGATCTGTTGGTTTCAGCAAAGTTACACTGACTGAGGTATTCGTTTATGTTAAAGTATTGTGCTGTGGTTTTTGCACTGTATCATCTTGTTTTACAAGGGGTCCCCAGCGTCCAGTCGACAGAGCCAGTCCTGGGGGTAAGTGTACATTGTGAAGATATTCCTGATGCATTGTGTGGGCCACTAGTGGGAAGAAAGGGTGGTTACAGTGTCCCAGAGGGCTGTGACCAAGTTAGTTTAACTACTGCAAACCCTGACCTCTGGGTGGAGGCACCCGCCACTGGACCTAGGCCTCTCAACCTGTTAGTAATTAAGCAGGCAGGTTTAGTAGCCCTTGGGATAGCACCACCTAGGGGTTACATACGCACGCTCATGTCTTCACCAGTTTGTTTTATAGTTTTACTCCAGATTTTCAACATTACCATTTTAACACACCTCCTTATGAACAGTAAGCTGTCATTTTTCACATTTTGTTCAAAATGTGTTTTTGCACATGTGGCGCCAAATGGTGCAGTCACTGTGCAAAATCACCTTTCGGCTAACGAACTGATAGTGTCACTGTTTATGCAGTGGGGTCATAAAAAGCCCATGTTGAAAACTTGGAGTAAAAATACCAAGAAACTCCCAGGGCATTCGGGTTTCTGACCATAACGCCCTACCCTGCAGGGAGTGACAGACATCAGGGATGTGACTTGGGATTGTCGACAGTAATGCTCATGCCATTCCACCCCCAACCCCACCCTGCAGCCAGTGACAGGCATCAAGGTGCACCTTGAACTCTTTGGCCCCGAGCTCACCCCATTCTCCTATACTGCACCCATTTCAGAGTATTTCCTTATGGAATGAGGTGAGTGTAAAGCCCGAACACCCCAAGGCACACCTCGACACTTGTCAGTGTCTGCAGGGTAGGGTGAGGTGAAATGTCATGACCGTTATGGACGATGACGCAAAGGCACACCCCAATGCCTGTCCATCTCTGCAGGGTGGGGGTGGAGCTGGCATCAGTTCAATACTTCACTGCCACTCCTATACTGCATCTGTCTAACTCCTGCACTCCCACTGCTAATGCCAGCAAGCAACCATTCGGCATTGACAAATGCTTGTTTTTATTCTTTTAGTAACTGGGTAAGGCCCAAGAAGCACGATGCCTGTTTTCAGGGGTGACATGGGAGCACTGGGGAGGTTAAGGGGCTTGCTTAGAGTCACACAGTATGCAAGTGGAAGTTGTGGGAATCAAACCCAGGTTTGCTAGTTGTACCAAGCTCATTCATAGCATGTTACTCTAACTTCTAGGTAATACTGCCAGCCCATCAATTCTTTCAAATGACTTAAGCACATAGCTGTCCCTGGGCCACACTAATCTAAACTGCTGCCACATGTCAAGTAACTTGCCTGCCAGCCAGGGAGCCTGAAGTGAGAAGAGTCTGAGCAGCATGGCATACATAGCAGGTACAAGGGTGGAGAGGCTCTGAATCAGGCTAGCTGCATGACAGGACACTGAAGTGTGACCCAATTACACAGAGTGGGCTTGTGAGTGTAACTGGGGAGGGGAAGAAACACACTTTCTTAAAGAGACAGGTGCACAAAACTATGTGCTGTTTATTTAAAATGTAAAAATGTTATTAAAAATGAAGAATGCTACTAAACCCCCTCCCCCCCAGCACAAGGCCCTGGGCACTTGCACCATGTGCACATGTACTGGATTGTGCCTGCCCTAGACATCTGTGTGTCAATGTCTATTCTTGTCCAGCTAGATCCACTTTCCCCAGTCAGCTGTAATTACCCGATGACTACTCCAGGCAGCTTCTGCTTTTGTGAGAAAAACCCACAGCTTTTATTTGGCATATTTAACATCTACAGTTTTCTTGCAATGGTAGATTATTACATACCATATACACTGCATATGCATACAATATGTGACATTCTCTTTCTCTCCTAGGGCAGCTGACCGAGCCATGCTTTAGAACATACCCTTCCTTGCTATAGTAGCCAATTATTGGCAAATCTTGTCTGCACGAAGCAAGCAAACCCCCACTGGGCTGTGCATACCCCTGCGACAGTCTCCCATCACATATTTTGGAATCATTGGACCATAACACTGCAGTTCTGCCCACACTGGGCCTTATCTATCCCATTAATCACCTATCTAGGGGAGGTTATGTTAGAATCAGTAATATGAAAAGGAAAGCACTGCAGGACCTCAGAGAAAATGAAGCTATCACCGTGAAGCTCTCAGATAAGGGGGGGCTTCACGGTGATTATGGTTACTGACAAATATAATGCAGAGGTGTGGCAGCAGCTCAATCAGTCTAATATATATAGAAAGCTACAGAATGACCCTACAGTAGTTTACAAACAAAGAATAGACCTATTTCTGCATGAGTCATGTAATGTGGGGATTATTAGTCCTCAAGAAAGGGACTTTTGAAAGTGGAGCATCCCATCCTACTGTGCTTTTATATCCTCCCAAAAATTCATAAGTCCCTAGTGAATCCCCCTGGCTGCCCGATTATAGCTAGCATAGGGAGTTTAACAGAAAAAATATCTAGTTTTGTGGACTATCACCTAAGACAATCAGTCTGTACCCTTCCATCTTATATTAAGGACACTTCAGATTTTTTATATAAAGTCTCAGGTGTCCAGGTGGGTGAGGGGAGCCTCTTAGTTAGTATGAAAGTGACATCATTATACAAGAATGTTCCACATGCAGATGGGTTAACAGCTATGAGATTTATTTGAAGAATGATGCGAATATTGACCCCCCGCTGGAGTTTCTGATACAATGAACAGAATATGTACTGACAGGCAATCATTTTATTTTCCAGAGCACACACTTCCTACAAATACATGGGGCAGCGATGGGGGAATCTTTAGCCCCCAGTTATATTAATCTCTATATGGGATATTGGGAGAGAGTTTATATCCATAATGAAGTACTGAATGTATTTTGGGACAAAATTTCTGCCTATTACAGGTATATTGATGATTTGCTTTTCATTTGGAGTGAGACTCAGAATTAACTTGCAGAATTCACTTGATATTTACATAGTACTAATTAAAATTTAAAGTTAACTGTGCAGTCCAGTGAGACAGAGATATACTATCTGGATGTGACAATACACAAGAATGGGGGCTGGACACAGATTTGTGTAAAAATCTATAGATAGATATTCTGTACTGAAGGCATCCAGCATGCATCCTAGACATACTACTGAGAATAGTCCATGGAGCTAATTCTTAAGGTTTAGACGCAACTGCGGTACAGACCATGATTTTAACATTAGGGCTAGGGAGATGCAGGAAAGTTTTTTTGATAGGGGTTATAAAACAGAAACTGTGTTAACTGCCATGGACTGGGCTCATGGACAGGACAGAGAATCTATGTTGAAGTCAGAAACAGCACCCAATAGAAAAGACAAAATTAACAAGCATTTGTCAATGCCGAATGTTGGCTTGCTGGCATTGGCATTGGTAGTGCAGGAGTTAGAGAGATGTATAATAGGAATGGCACTGAAGTATTGAATTAACGCCAACCCCCTTCCCTCCCTGCAGAGACTGAAAGGCATTAGGAGTGTGGCTTTGGGCCATCGGTCATAACGTTTACAGCATTCCTCGTCACCCCACCCTGAAGACAGCGAAAGGTGCTGTGGTGTGCTTTTGGGTCTTCGGCCCTTATGCTCACCCCATTACATAAGAAAATAAGCTGAGATGGGTGTGTAACCCCTAGGTATCTCTGTCCCCTGCCTGCTTGGCTAGTAGCAGGTTAAAGGGGCCTGAGTTCTGAAACGGGTGCCTCCACCCTGAGGTCTGGGTTGGTAGTGGTCAAGCTAACCTGGGCACAGCCCTCTGGGACACTATAACCCCCCTCTTTCCTTACTAGTGGCCAGAACAATACACAATAATCACTTTCACAATACCCCTGATACACCACACAGGTACCCACACTGTTTGCACTTACCACCAGGGCTTTCCTCTGGTCCGGCCCTGGGGACCCCCTGTAAAACAAGGTTATACACAGCAAATAATGGCAGTGCAGTACTCTTGCACAAACTGGAATCACAGTCATGGTAAATGCAAAAAAAGAGTTGGATCTGATTTATTTAAGGGACCCATAATATTAGAGCCTGGTGCATTCTGTCTGCAAGGTTGTCAAGGACACATTGGCATCTAAAATTTAGTGCACCCTTTGGATGTTGCTCTGACCTATCACTGATGTATTCTTTGAATGTTCATGAGGCCCATCCATTGATGTCTTGTTATTTCGACCTCCAGCACATCAAATTGTGATGCTTCTGTGGTTGCCACAGTCCTAAATGAATGTGTGATATAGTTGTTGGGCTCCCTGCCCACTGCACCAATATCCTTCTGCAGAACTGAAGCAAACTGGTACCTGGTAACAGGGCTCCCATCCAGTGTATGAAAAAACTGCCCCCCCATGAGGCCTGTGGGTCAACTTCTGTCAGACAATGCCAATGGTATAACCTGGGGCAAATGCTTTTGTGCTGTGTGATAAGTTTAGGTGGCCCCAACTGGTCAGTCTTTGATGTCCACAAAACTGATCACCACGCTGTCCGGCACCATATGCATAAAATTTAGCTGGATGTTGTTTCCCTGTGCCCCTTTTGAGTCAAGTACTAACTCTGACACTGTGAAAGCCCCAAGGAATGCACAAATAAAAATATCTCTGAAAAGCCAAGCTTCCCCTGCCGAATTACATATAAACCCGAGGTACCCCCAGATATCGCACAACAACATGCTTTCTGTTGTCTTTCTGCCATTCTACCTCTTAACCCTCATGCAGCACTGTTACCTATCTTCTTAAGTATGAAACTGCCTGTCATGTCCCTTACCCCATGAAGTTATGCACAGAAAGCTATCCCTACTAAATGATTCTGTATGCTGGTGACCTTTTGTCATCTGTGAGGTGGTGAACAAAACAACAAAGCAGGAAAGGATGGTCTTGGAGAAAGCGGTGCCAGGTAGAAACTAAAATTCCAACTAGGGCTACAAGTTTGGTTCTACCGAAAAATTGAACACCTTGAACTTCGGGTGTTCGATTCTTGTGAACATTGGCAAATTTCTGTGGAAATTGCCAGACTTTAGCTTCGACTTCTTCGACCTGGTCTGAATGATGTGGACCAGTTGAACCGTGAACCGCAGTTTGCCCCTGAGACAGTTAACTGACTACAGCACTAGGATTCAGTGTGATTCACAGGCTCCAGCCTCGTTTTGGAGCTACTTGGCTCTGCTCAGTCACGTGAGTCAGAAGGAAGCCCACTCGCGTGCTCGTTGTCGGTCTGTTACATAGCTCAAGCAGGGCTGTGTGATTGATTAGTCAGATTAGCTAGAAAATTGTTCACACCTGACAAAAATCTTCTTGAATCAAAAGTTCAGTCTATTAGCAGGGCTGCTGAAGGGGTATATTAGAGGAAAAGGAAGGAAAACAATGAAAAGGAGACTGAGCAGCAGCAGCAGTTTTGCAGGCTTGCTACGGGCCTCTGGGAACAGGGGCTTGCCTGAGAGAGAAGACGGGAGAAGGGAGAAAGAGATTACCCTGGTCTGGAGGAGCATACAGTGCGCTTGAGTTTTGGGCAGTGGGCAGATGGGGCATGAGATAGCAGTCTGCCAGTGCCCACTTGTTGCCTTAAATAATTCAAACTCAGCAGAGCAGCACCCAGTTTTTGTTGCAGAACTAGCCTTTTAGCAGGGCAAATAAAAAAACAGTATTTTTTTTGTTGAAGCTCCAGGCAGAATCCTGATGTGCCTTTTGTTTTGTTTTTTTCGGGGGAGGGAGTTGCTATCTTAACAATTTAACTTTTAGTTTACTTAAGTAAGTGTGTACCAGCTAGCATCAGGACAGTACCTGGTCACTGGTAGTTGGCACCTTGATGGTGTCCCATAAAAAATAATTCTTCATTCACATTTCTTTTTGTGGGAGTTTAAAAACTCTAAATATACATTTGCCCAAGTTGCAGGTTTGCTTGCAGGCTGCAGCAGTTACTTCTTCCTTCCTGCCCCTGAGTCCTGAAGCAACATGTTGCAATGTGATATGAGTAGTGGGCAGGGCAGCAAGTGTGTGCCAACTGGCAGCGTGCTGGAGCCCGGCCCCTGGTAGTTGGCACCTTGGTGGCATTTCATAAAAAAAGAAATTTCATTTTGTGGCAGTTTTCAAATGGAAACTGCTAGTCTTCATGTTCCCCCAAGTTTCAGCGGTTCCTTCCACCTGAGTCCTGAAGCAGCCTGTGTGTGTGTGTGTGTGTGTGTGTGTGTATGTAGTGTGTATGATCCTGAACTGTGTTGTTGCAGTGTGATCTGGGCAGTTGGGATGGCAGCAAGTGTGTGCCAGTGCCTGGTCCCTGGTGGCATTCCATAAAAGTTGTTTTCCTTTTTCTTACTTTTTATTTATGAAAAAGTTAGATCATATAGTACAAACACAAGACAGCAAACAACAATATAACAACTATAGCTGCTGTTTAGTATCACATTCACAATGCCTGTATAACTCCGGGGTTCTAGCGAAGGCAATGTCAGGGCTGAGTTAGACAGAAGTGGCACGAGAGGTGGCAGCAGCAACTTAAGTAGCTTTATAGCACCACCAGTGTAACATACTGAATTTGTGCTAGCAGTTTCTCACCCTCAGCACCACCAATGTGGCTTGATTTAGCTTACTTTTTACAGCAGTATCTTTTACATGCTTGCTAAAGTGCCCTTTAGTGCCTTGGTTAGGGAGGCAGTATAGCCTAGATATTAGAGCACTGGCCTGTGAACCTGGAGACCCAGCAGACCAGGGTTTGAATCCCACACTCACCACCTGCATACTGTGTGACCTTGAGCAAGTTGCTTAACCTCCCCGTGCTCCTGGATCACACTTGGAAACAAGCTTCTTCTGCTCAGTGTGCCTTTTCCAGCCAGAAATTCACTGGAGCAGCCTTCCAACAGAGATGATGGGGGCAAAACCTGTAGTGGGATTCAAGAACACATGGAATAGACATAAAGGGTTTATGGTGATACAGTAGGTAGGGAAAATGGGCAGACTAGGTGGGCCAAGCAGTCCTTATCTGCCGTCAAATTCTATGTTTTGTTGATGGGAGTACTTGCAATCACGTACAAACAGGAAGCTAAAACAAAAAAAAGGACTGAGAAAACTAATAGTTGCTTTGTAATGGAGGGGGACAAAATTGGTGTTACTCTTTTGGAGGTAGTGGTGATCAAGTGGCAGGCCGGCCAGCCAGCTGACAGAGGGGGGGTCAAGGACAAGAGCGGAGCCTGTTCTGGACAAGAGAGGAGCTACAGTCTCATTTGGATTTGGTGCAGATTCAGTCAAGTAATGTGTATTGCAGGCCTGCAGCACACTAAATAATAAAGAAAAAAAGAAAAGGGTCAGATGATGGAGATAAATATTTTTTTAAATGCCCTGTACTGTTCCTTAAGTGTGGTGTGGGGGTTGGGAGTTATGGAAAGTGTTAAAATAATCTTCCAAACGTAAAGGTAAGTATGGGGCATTTTACTGAAGTAACATGGCTGCCAGAAATTTTCTAAAGTATCTGGCAGGCATGGTTATGTGGGCTGGCCTGCGCTGTGTCCTGCTTGGCATACCTCTTAACCTCCCTCATCACAAATCAGGGACAAGGCTTAAAATGATCAGGGACAAATTACCAAAATCAGGGACATATCTGAAAAAATAGTAATATTAGCTCCAGAAGCTATGTACAACATGCTTCTTAGTGTGAACAGCATTTTCTTAATGAGAACTAGCCTGTAACACCAACGGCTGGCATTATTTTGTGATTCAAATCCCTATTCTTCAGTGACAGAAATGCCAAATTTAGGAGGGACAGAAGAAATTTCTGAGGCAAAATCAGGGACATCCCTGAAAATCAGGGACAGTTGAGAGGTATGCTGCTTGGCATGAAAAGTGCCAGCCACAGGGTTGTTGTCCTATAAGGACATGGGTCATCAGGACACAGAAGACACTCTCTACCCATTTTATAAATCAAAGTAAAGGACCAGTCCAAGTAACCAAAAAAGAGGCTCCCAGGTTACATGTGTAAACGTTCCCTTATGGAACAAAGTCAGTCCTATCATATACAGAACACATTGGCGCCTCAAGAGTTCAAATTTTTCCAGTCCATGATCCAGCTGGGAGGTGATTTTCTTCATGTTAGAAATGTCTATGGCTAGATCTTGCCAGAGGTGAATAGTAGGGATGATGACACCAAGCTGATTTTTTGTGATCACCTTTTTGGCAGTGAGGAGACATATATTCAGTAATTTCCAAGTAGGCGGGGATCATAAGGCATGGGTTAAACTGGAAAGAAAAAATATACAGTACTTGCTGTCAGCTGTATCTGTTGCCCAAATACCTCAGTAAGTGCAACGTTCAAATCCCCAAAGAAGGGCGGCAGAGCAGGGCATTCCCAAAACCCATGACCATATGTTGCTGGAGAGTCTCTGCAACTCCTCCAATAGGTAGCCCCCTTCCCTGGAAGATACTTTTGCTGAAAACCAAGAGTGCAGAAGTATCTGATAGAGACCTCCCAAGATAATTGCTTCCATACATGGGAGGCTGTGATGGAGTGAACATACTGTAAATGTCTGTCCCAGTCCTTCTCCTCCATCAACAAATTGAAATCCCTCTCCCGTTCTGTCTTGACTGAGGCCGCATTATCTGCATGTAATTGTACCAAAGGATCATAAAGATAAGAAATCATGTGTGGTAGGTGGACCATCCCCTCCGTCTCTGACTGAATGACTTCTACACTTTTTGGAGCTGTTCCATGGTCCTGTAGGAGAGGTAATAGTGGTTTTATGAAGTCCATCACCTGTATGTAACGAAACCTGTCCTGGAGTCTAAGAAATTATAGTGGCTATAATTCTGAGAATGGTTTATGGTTCCCTTCTGAGAGAAAGTGGGCAACACGATGGATGCCCAGCCTCCCCCATCTCCTGTGTACATGATCCATGGTAGAAGGGAGGAATACTGACAAATAAGGGAGGGAGTACAATAAATACCTAAATGGCTGTAACCGTACAATACTCAGGAGTGACCTCCAGATTCTAAATACAGTACATTACCTGTGTATGGGTTTGTTGTTATTGTTGTGAGAGAGGGAGGTGGTGTAGGTCAATAGCACTTTGTTAAATTGTTGAAGGTCCTCTTCCTGGAGTTCTATAGTTTTCCAGTGGGTCTTATAATACCTTGCTAGCCAATAAGAAACAGTGCAGAGCTGAGCTGTTGTATGATATTGCACCAAGTGAAAAAGGGCCAACCCCCAAGACATTTGGGGATTTGAAGAGTGATAAATCTGATCAGGGGTCTCTTCCCATCCCATATGTATCTGGAAACTATACCCGGTTAGATTAGTGCTACAGGAATAGCGGCAGTCAAGAGATCGGGAGTCCCTGCAGTGCTAACACAGACTGCGAGAGGGGATTTACAGCAATTTCAGTAGGCGCTCCCCTGGTCTCTGTCCATGGTGCTTAAGGCACACAATGGCATCAGGATCCAGGAGGTTGTCCAAGCTGCTTCTGTGGCGTGGAGGGCTGGGGCATTGGAGACCAGGGTTTTAATCGTGATCTCCAACTGTTTTGTGCACTTGGAACTTAGGCTGTTTTATGTGGGGCCATGGAAACAGTATTCCACAGCCCCACAAATTTTAACTTTCCCCATGAAACCCCCTCAAAGTGAGAATCCTTCAGTCCGGGGGGGTGGAGCCCTAAAACAAAATTGGCGCTATTTTTTCTGCGCAGTTCTCGACCGTGCTATTATTGTCGGCACTGTTCTGACCCAGTGCCTCTGGAAACTTGCTTATTTAATTCTCTAAACAATCTGGGAGGTAGAGTCACCGGAAGAGTTTGAACCAAATAGAGAATTCTGGATAACAGGTTCATGCAGACTCTGTCTATGTGTTGTGATAATGAAAGGGGCAAATTCCACCAAGTCGTTATGTCCATCGAGACCTGCTGCAGTAAAATATCATAATTAAAAGATACCACTTGTGTGTGGTCCACCGTGAACTGTACTCCTAAATATTTCAAGGATGGAGGATTCTAACTGAAAGCATATTTAGACGGGGTATCAGGGGAAGGATTATAATTCAGCCAAAGCACCTTCATCTTAATTGTGTTTAACTTATATCCTGCTAAAGTCCCAAAATCTGTGAGGGCCTTCCACAGATGGGGCAATGCCATCTCTGGGTGTACCAAATATACCAGCAGGTCACTGGCATACAGGGACAACTACTGTTGTCTGTCACCTAGATCTATACCCTGAATAGTCTCATTTTGCCATAAAGCTTGTGCAAGTGGTTCCAAGTAATTAGCAAGTAATAGGGGTGATAATGGAAACCCTGTTGGGTGCCATGAAAGTGTGGAAAAGGCACTGAAATGTGACCATTAACTTTTACAAAGGCTTTGGGACTGTCATAGATGTGTTTGATAATGGTCCCAAAGTGCTGGGGGAACCCCATCTTCCCCCGTGTGGCAGCCACAAATGGCCTCACTGCCAAGTTGAAAGCCCTTTCTGCATTAAGGATAAGTAAAAGGAATGAATGCTTCGACTGGGAGGTGTGGTGGAGGACACGAAGAGTCCTCTTAATGCAGTCTTGTGTTTGTCCGCCACAAAACTTGTCTGGTCTCTATTGATGATTTGTGGCAAAAGTTTGTCTAAACACTTCACCGAAATTGTTGTAAATAATTTATAGTCGATATTGAGTACAGAGATAGGCCTGTATGATGCACACTGAGTTTTGTCCTGTCTCTGGTTTGGGAATGGCTGAAATAGTGGTCAACTTCCAGGTAGGTGGAATCTGTCCTCCCCCTCCTCCACCCATTACCTCCCTACAGGTGTTAATAAGGCAAGGCAGAAGCTGATCACTAAAAGGTTTAAAAAACTCCCCCTTACACTCATCAGGACCAGGGCTTTTCCTATTTTTGAGATTTCTAATGGCCAGTTTCATTTCCTCCTGGTGTAATGTAACCTCTAAGAAGGAAATCTGCTGCTGGGTCAGTGTAAGTAATTTCAGGGGAGCCAAATAAGATTTAATATCCTGCAGCCCTGGAGTTGTGTCGGGGGCATATAACTGTCTATAATATGCCTTAAAAGCCTTCAGAATTTTCTGAGGTGCGAAAGTAGTTCCCCAGCTAGAAGGCAACAAATCTCAGTTATTGTCATTTGCCTTGCTTGTTGACTAATTCCATATGCCAGGGTCCGAGCTGCCCATACTCTCCCCCATAATATCTTTGTTTCAGATAGCATAAAGCCATCTCTGTCTTCAAGTCCAGAATCTCCTGGACACTTATTTTATTCTTTCTGTGGCAATTTTCAAATTGAAACTCTTAGTCTTCACATTCCCCCAAGTTGCAGCAGTTCCTTCCTCCTTCCTCCTGAAGTAGCGTGTGTGTGTGTGTGTGTGTGTGTGTGTGTTGTCCTGAGCTGTGCTATTGCAGTGTGATCTGGGCAGTGGGCAGAACAGCAAATGTGTGCCAGCTGGCAGTATTCTGGTACATGGCCCCGGTAGCTGGCCCCTTGGCAGCATCCCATAAAAAACGAACAAAAAAAAAACATAAAATAAAAATTCTCTACATTCCCTCAAGTTACTGACGCTCCTTGCTCCTCCTCCTCCTCCTCCTGAGTCCTGAAGCAGCCTCTTGACTCTAAGCTGTGCTGTTGCACTGTGATCTGGGCAGTGGGCAGGACAGCAAGTGTGTGTCAGCTGACAGCGTGCCAGTGTCTGGCCCTTGGTAGCTGGCACCTTTGGGATATCACCTAAAAAACAATTCTGCTGTAGTTTTCAAACTGAAACTCTTGATTCTTCATGTTCCCCAAAGTTGCAGCAGTTCCTTCCTCAACAGTCCTGAAGCAGTGTGTGTGTGTGTGTGTGTGTGTCTGTGTGATCCTGATGCTGTGCTGTGCTGTTGCATTGTGATCAGGGTAGTGGGCAGGGAAGCAAGTGTGTGCCAGCGAGCAGCATGCTGCTGCCTGGCTCTAGGATAAAATAACAATTCTCCACATTACCTCAAGTTACTGAAGTTTCTTCCTTCTCCTCCTCCTCCTTCTCCTGAGTCCTGAAGAAGCCTTTATGTGTGTCGTCCTGAGCTCTGCTGTCGCAGTGTGATTTGGGCAGAGGGCAGGGCGCTGGCAGTATGCCAGTGCCTGGCCCCCTGTAGCTGACACCATGGTGGTATTCCATAAAAAAATGTTTTTTCTTTCTGTGGCAGTTTTCAAATTGAAACTCTTAATCTACACATTTCCCCAAATTGCAGCAGTTCCTTCCTCCTGAGCCCTGAAGCGTGTGTGTGTGTGTGTGTGTGTGTGTGTGTGTGAGTGTGTGTGTGTGTGTGTGAGTGTGTGTGTGTGTGTGTGTGAATGTGTGTGTGTGTGTGTGTGTGTGATGTGTGTGTGTGTGTGTGTGTGTGTGTGTGTGTGTGTGTGTGTGTGTGTGTGTGTGTGTGTGTGTGTGTGTGTGTGTGTGTGTGTGTGTGTGTGTGTGTGTGTGTGTGTGTGAGTGTGTGTGTGTGTGTGTGTGTGTGTGTGAGTGTGTGTGTGTGTGTGTATATGTGTGTGTGTGTGTGTGTGTGTGCCTTCCTGAGCTGTGCTGTTGCAGTGTGATCTGGGTAGTGGGCAGCAAGTGTGTGCCAGCTGGCAGTGTGCCAATGCATGGCCCCTGGTAGTTGGCACCTTGGTGGCATCCCATTAAAAAAAGTTAAATAAATAAGTAAATAAAACAAATTTTACACATTCTCTCAAGTTGCTGACGTTCCTTTCTCCTCCTCCTCCTGAGTCTTGAAGCACCTCTGTGTGTCGTCCTAAGCTGTGTTCTTGCCACGTGATCTGGGCAGGGGGCAGCAAGGGTGTGCCGCTGGCAGTGAGTCAATGCCTAGCCTCTGGTAGTCCTTGGTGGCATCCCATTGATAAAATAAACATAAAAAATAAATAAAAGAAAAAAATTAAAATGAAAAATACAAACAAAAACTAAAGGGAAATCAACAAGAATCACCTTGTCTTTCATTGTTCACTTGGGAACATAAGCAGGAGGCTGGTAAGGACAGAGATCTGGGTTTATATTCTGTTTTAACTGAAATATTTGAATAGCTTTTTACGTGAAATTAGTTCTATGTGTTAAAAATTACTACTTTGTGTTAGAATTGTTACTTGGGCTGTGATATTGTAACTTTTGGGGCTTGGGAACACTTGTTTGGCAGTGATAATTAGAGTGAACTTTAAATGTGATGTTTCTTAAATACTGAAAAGCCACTGGGGGTTG
The DNA here is from genome assembly GCA_016271365.2 of Neoceratodus forsteri. Classification (NCBI taxonomy): domain Eukaryota; kingdom Metazoa; phylum Chordata; order Ceratodontiformes; family Ceratodontidae; genus Neoceratodus; species Neoceratodus forsteri. The sequence continues at coordinate 442,758,361 of CM057456.1, read as the reverse complement.
GGATTGAAGGGCTGTGTATTTCTGTTTGGGACTGAAATTCAAAGCAACAGGAACTGGTGGGCCTGTGACATCATACGGTACCTGATGTCTGCATACACACACTGTTAGTGGGACCGGACACACACTGGACTGTATGTGTTTGTGAGACTTGGGAACTTTATTGGTAGGGTTGAAATTGGGTTTGTAAATAACAGCAGTTAGTATAGAGAGTATATTCCAGGGGGAAGGGACTGAGAAAAGGGGTGTGTGCCATCATAAACAGAGGGGGACAAACAGGGTGGCCATATTCCACCATGGCAGGCATCTTCGGAAGGGTTGTAGGCTGCACAGGCTGTGGGATGGCAATAATTCTCAATTGGGCCTGGAGAGAGGGAGGCTGCCCACTCTGTAGACAGCTATCTTGTGTCAGGAGTGAGGTATATTGGTTAAGGAGTAAGCTGGGGGAGTTGGGGGTGTCCAAGGATAAGGGGTGTGGATATGGGCAGCAGAAGGGTGGGGCTGAGGGAAGGCTGGGGCAACGCTCTGAAATTACAGGACGTTATGTTACAGCAAGCAGGAAGGGGATATTAGGGACAGAGGACCCTTAGATAGGGATGTTGACGCTAAGGGGAAAGCGTACGGGGTGAACATTCGAATACAAAGAGAGTGGAGGGGGAAGAGTCAGAAGGGGCTGTTGTGGGGAAGCCTAGTAGAGCAGACATTGAGAAGGGAGGGGCTGTTGTGGAGAAGCCTAAAACAGCAGACTGTGGGAAGGGAGCACCTAAGGAGAACAGAGCAAGAGGGGAGGAAGAGGGGCAGTTTAGAGGGGCAGTCAGGGGAAACTCGGGTTACTTGATGGAGGCTGACATAGAGTGTCACAACAAATTTGAGCTACTAAGCAACCTAGAGGGTGAGGAAGGGGTTGGTGGAAATGAGGAAACTGATACAGAGGCTGGGGGGAAGGAGTCCGATACCCATAGGGCATCCAGACCGCAATGGAAAGGATAGAAATAGTCCCAGAGGGAGAAGGGAAACATAAATGTTAAGCAGATGGGGAGATGCAACATATTGCAGACATGAGGAGGAGAGCATGACTGGAGAGAAACTGGGAGACAAGGAGGTGGGGAGGCCCTCCTTCAGCAGGGGGTCAGTACCAAGGATGGGGCCCTAGCTAAGGGGACCCACAGAGAGCCTCTGGAGGTAGGGGTACTATTACAAGGGGGGAGGATGGCAGTGTGGGGAAGGGGAAACCATCAGGGCCAGGATAAATGGTTCGGATAAGAGAGGGTTAAAGGGGACACCTATTCAGAGGGGGTCTGAGTTAAGTGGGCAAAATAATGAGCGAGGCAGAAAGGGGAGGGTGACAAGGGGGTCTCTAATAAGGCAGGAAGACTCCCATGGAATTGAGATCACGAATAAAGGGGGATGGGGGCTGAGAGGGCATAGTGGAGGTAACCATAAGGATGATGGCGGTGTTAAGGTTCTGTTATTGGGAGACTCGATGATTAGGGGTATCCAGTGGGAGGGACAGGGGGGTGGATGCCATAGCCAGGTGAAGGTAGTGAGTTTCTCTGGGCTGACAGTGCACAGAGCAAAGTTCATGGTGTATGAACTGGTTAGGGATTGTGGAGGGAAACCGGATTTCCTGGTGCATTTGGGAACTAACAATCTAGAGGGAAATAGCGTTTTGGAAATCCAAGCAAGGTTCCAAGAACTTGCCAGAGTCTGTCGGGATAATGGATGCAACATTTCCTTTTCGGAGATATTGCCAGTACCAAAGGCCTCAGTGGAGAAAAAAATGAAGATCACAGAGGTTAATGACTGGCTCAGGAAGTGAGGTGAAGAGAGTGGGTCGGGGGTGTTAGGGAACTGGAAAGGAGTTTGGGAGGATAAGGGACTGGATGCCAAGGACAGGCTTCATCTTGCCCCATTAGGGAAGGAAGTCCTTAAACAGGGGATGGCTGACTACATTCAAGAAAGGTGGGGTTTAAACTTGTGGGGGGGGGATAAGGGAGGGGCTGACCAGAAGCCTCTCCTCCAGATGAGGGAGTAGCCTTCAAACTCAAGGGGAGGGGGAACAGACTGGGGATGGAGGTTTCAGGAGGAGCAGAGGAGGATGGAAGTATAAGGAACCTGGGTGGAGTTCAACATAGGGATCAGGGATAAGGGTGGGGTTGGTGTTAGTAAATGCCAGGAGCTTGGAAACAAGTTGCCAGAGTTCCAGGCTATGCTGTTCGGGGTGGGGGTGGATGTAGCGCGGTCACAGAGACGTGGCCAACAAAACCATGACTGGGACCTAAACGTATGGGGTACACTATGCTTAGGAAGGATAGAAAGGAGGGCAGAGGGGGTGGAGTGGCTATGTTCATTAGAGATGACATAGAAATTGCTAGGGTAGAAGAGGCAGAGGGAAACATGGAGGCCTTATTGGTCACCTTACGATCCCCAGCAGGTGATAAAGTCAAGCTGGGTGTAGTATATAGGCCCCCCGGGATGGGTGATGTTCTGGAGGATGGTTTGCTGGACAACATCATTGCCCAATGTGGACCAAAAGGGGAAGGAGTGGTGTTGATGGGGGACCTTAATATGCCAGGTACAAACTGGGGAACCATGTCCTCTAAGGTGGCCAAGGAGCAGAGGCTGCTGGACGGCTTCCAGGATGTGTTCTTAACACAGCATGTGATGGAGCCCACAAGGGAGGGGCATGTCCTGGACGTGGTTCTGGCAGATGGGGATCTGGTAAGGGACCTGGTTGTAGAGGATCCCCTGACAGGGAGCAACCACAATACTGTCTGGTTTCCAATAAGCATGGGGAGTGAGATCTAGGACACTGGCAGTGGACTTCAGGGGGGCAGACTTTGTGGGCATGGGAAATATTCTCAAGGATCACTTTGAAGGGGATTACATCAATGACAAATGTGGAAAGGAGATGGGAGGTCATAAAACGGGGACTTCATGAGGCAGTTAGGACCTGCGCTAAGGTGAAACGTAAGGGAGCAAGGTCACATAAACCATGCTGGTGGTCCAGTGAGGTTCAGGTAGCAGTCAGAGAAAAGAAGGTGGCCTACAAAAAATATAAAACAACAAGAGGGGATAGGGATAAGGAAATGTACCATCTTGTATCTAGAAAAGTCACCCGGATGGTGAGGGGGGCAAAGTCCAGTAAAGAGCAGTGGCTGGCACAGGGGATACATGGAGGGGAAAAGGGGTTCTTCCAGTACATTGGGGACTGGAGAAAAACTAAGGGCCATCACAGCAGATTGAGATCAGAAGGAGGGTGGGTGGAAAAGGCGAGGGACCAGGCAGAGGTATTTAACGAGTACTTTGCCTCTGTGTTCATTAGGGAAGGGGATGGGATATCTACAAAGCAAGGCATGATGGGGATAGAAGCGGCAGTGAGTGGGATCAGGAGAGCAACAGAAATGGAGCAAGAAGGAGGGAGAGGTACCCCAGGGGTGTCACATCAGGATACGGATAAAAAGGCTAGTAAGGTGGAGGGGACGGATGATGCTATCTCTGCCAAAAGGGTGTGGTTAGCCCTCAAGGCCCTACAGAAAGACAAATCTCCTGGGCTGGATGGCATTCATCCGACAGTACTATGGGAATTGGCGGACATACTGGCTGCACCCCTGGCGGAGCTCTTCTACAGGTCACTTGAGACAGGGAAGGTACCTAGGGATTGGTGAGAGGCACATGTGGTGCCAATCCAAAAAGGGGGGTCGAGGGAAGTACCAGCTAACTACAGACCCATCAGTTTGACCTCGGTGGTGGGAAAATTAATGGAGAGTATACTAAAGGAACGATTGGGGGTGTACTTGGAGGAGGTGGGAGGTCTGGATAGTCAGCAACATGGGTTTGTGCCAGGTAGATCATGTCAAACCAATCTTGTGGAGTTCTACGAATGGGTAACATCAGAACTGGACAGGGGAAAGCCTGTGGATGTATTATTCTTGGACTTCAGCAAGACATTTGACTCTGTCCACCACAATGGTCTGGTGGAGAAACTGATGGGGTTGGGAGTAGGCCCTTTGATGGTCAGATGGATTGAAAACTGGCTAGCTGGATGCACCCAAAGAGTAGTGGTCTGTGGGGAACTCTCAAACCATAGAGAGGTTGGTAGTGGGGTACCGCAGGGCTCGGTCCTGGGTCCGATCCTGTTTAATGCATACATATCGGACATCAGGGAGGGTATAGGATGTGAAATGAGTCTCTTCGCTGATGACTCCAAGATGGGAACAGTAGTTGAGGGAGAAGAGGGGAGGTTGGCCCTGCAAGGGAACTTGGACACCCTGGAAAGCTGGGCTCACACATGGAAATTAAATTTCAATATCACCAAGTGCAAGGTGTTACATCTTGGGTGGGGAAACCCTAAACACAGGTACACCCTGGGAGGGGAGGCGCTGGAGGCCTCAACAGGGGAAAAAGACCTAGGGGTCATGGTGGATGCATGTATGAATAACTCTGAGCAGTGCAGGAGAGTGGCTAGCAAGGCAAACAGGATGTTGGGATGCATCGTAAGGGGGATCATCTCTAGGAGCAAGGAAGTAATTCTGCCGCTGTACAATGGACTGGTTAGACCACACCTGAGTACTGTGTGCAGTACCGGAGACCACACTTGAAGAGGAACATACAGCTCCTGGAGAGGGTACAGAGGAGGACAACAAGATGATATGAGGCTAGGGATTTGACATATGAGGACAGACTTGAGGAGCTCTGCCTGTTTTCATTGGAGGAGAGGAGAGACAGGGGACATGATTGAGGTCTTCAAGTACCTCAAGGGAATAAATAGAGGTAAACATGGAGGATCTTTAGACTAAAGCAGGGAGGTATAACCAGAGGGCATGGTTTGAAGTTGGAAGGTGGAAGGGTGAGGGAGGGAAAGAGGAGGAGGTTTTTCACTGAGAGGGTGGTGGACCCTTGGAATGCACTCCCTGGCGAGCTGGTTCAGAGATCCACAGTGGAGGGCTTCAAGAGAGGGTGGGACAGACACAGAAAGTGGATGTATCAGATGATGGCCTGTCCCAGGGGGGTTGGGATGGATGATAGGGGTTTCTGGAACACAAGGGGGGGAGGGCCTCGGCACCCAACTAGGGATCTGAGGTTCGAGCAGACTCGATAGACCGTAAGGCCTAATCTGCTGGCAAATAGTATGTTAGATAATAAAATTAAGTCTCACTCTTCGTCATTCAGCACCCAAGTGGCTGAGCAGTATTGCATGCATTAGGAAATGGAGCAACAGAGACAGATGGCCAAGGAAATGGTGGCATGGGATTGGCTAGGCACAGAGAAATACAAAAACATAGTGGGCTTGGTCATAGACCCCCTGCCTCAGTGGGAACTACAGGTATAGAGGAAGATGACTGTAGCAGTCAAACAGTTCATGAAGTATCACACCTTGTAGGAACCACTCACAGTGGCACTGCAAGGATTCCAACAAGAGCAATCACTGTAGATAAAAGGAATAAGAAAGGACTGCAGCAGGTAGTGACACAGGCAGATGAGGAGGAGGAGGAGCAACGTGATTTGATGGAGCTTGGGGACGGGGATACAGATTGTGATTATACAGTCTATCCAACAAAAGAGATAGCCACAGCAGCAGCGCTGGGGAGGAAGAGGAGGTGGATCTGGTGGGAATTTGACTTGGGGAAGGTGCACATAAGAGATCAAAAAAGACCAAACGTGGTGGTACAACAACAACAAAAGTAGAAAGCCCTCAACAAGGGGAAACACAACCAGAAGCATGTGAACTGACAGCAGATAAAGAAGACACAGGCAAAACTGGTGGCCCAGGACACATGGTGGAGGAAGAAGAACCATTCCCTGACCCTGGAGAACTGGTGGAGGAAGAGTAGGAAAGTGATGATGTAGAAGCATCCCACAATAGCCTACTCATTAGGCAACAGCTGAGAGTGCTAGTAGGAAAGACCAAATCGGTGACATCGGTGATGTGTCTTTAGAGTGGACAAAGGATCATGGACACATTTAGTGTGTCCTTTATGTAAATACAGGCTGAGTCAGGGTAAGGAGGGAACAAGGCTGGGAACATCTACCATGAAAAAGCATTTGCTGAAGTCCCACAGATTTCAGTATGAGAAGGTATGCCAACAGATGGCGTCAGCAGCAGTACCACCAGGCAGTGAATGATGATGATGACAAGGGGAAGGAGAACATTAGGAGAACAGGTACAGAGGAAGAGGAAAAAAATACTTCAAGTGATAGCTGTTGCACAACTCCAGCATCTTCCATTCATCAGTTCTTTAGCTCACTGACTCCCACGCCTTGGAGGTCTGCAAATCCCCAGCCACTTTCACCCCAGAGGTAGAAAAAACAGCAGACAAATGCCACATCCAGGGAAGAAAAGCATTCAACTCTAGCCAGCCCAGTGGTACTGAGGGTTGAGGCGCTGGACACCACACCTCACGCCACGCTGATGACCATGTTTGGGAGCAAGCTCAGGCTGCCAGGGGTTGGTGGGGAAGGGGGCTCACTGGTCTTCTCTCATCTTACAGACAGGTGAGGCTTGTTTCCTCGCTCTTGGCTGACACCCAGTGGAGGCTGGGTGTCAGAGCAGAGGTCTGGGGGACTGACGTAACGTCGGGAGGGTGGAGAGAACATTTGGTTCTGGGAGTGCGCACGAGTACCTCATATGCACGTGCCAGCTGTGTAAGCCACAGCTCTGGGTTGGGATAGGAGAAACATAAGAAAAATACCTATGTCTCCCTGTGGCCATGTGTAACGGACCTCAATGCCCTTGGACCCAGCTCCTTGTAATCCCCAATGGGGGGAGAGGATGGTGGGAGGTTTGGGGCTGAAGGGAAGCCTAATGGCAAGTGTAGGTGGCCACAGGGGGCCAAAAGCTATATGGAGGGGAAAAAAATCATTTAGTTCTCACTGGTCCAGTCCCTGGAAATGGGACAGAAATATAAAGCAAAGAGACCCAAGGCAAAACAATTACGAGCAGCTGTGGAAATGACTTGCTGCCATTCTTCATTATGAGCAATGCTGGTTTTCTATTGCTAATGCAAGTTGCTGTACTGAGATATCAAGTGCCCCATCGTACCTACTTTTCCACAGTGACTCTTCCTGATTTGTATCAGAATGTCTACAAGGCTGTGTCACATCCTGATAACATAATTTGCTCCAGCCGTTCACATCATTACTGACATGTGGACCAGTGATCAGATTACTGATTACATGACAGTGGCCACTCTCCTCTCCTCTTCCTCCTCCTCCTCCTCCTCAGGGTTAAGTGCAAGCAGCAGCAGCAATAGCCACAAGTCACTGGTTTCCCCAACCTCTGCAAGCAGGCGGCTTTATGTATTGCTGACTTTGACAATGACCATCGTGCAGAAAACTTGTTACACTTCCTTCAACAGACATTTGATGAGTGCTGACACCACACTCATTAACAGCAGGTTTTACGGTATCAGATAATGCAAAGAATGTAGTAAAGGCCACCAAATGTTCAGCAAAGAAACAGGGTGGATAACTGGCATGAAGTGAAGGGTAGAAGAACAGGAGGAGAGGTTTCAGGGTAAGGATGGCGGAGTAGGGATAATGGAGGGAAATCACAAGTTGGACTTGTCAAGGGGGAGGATTCTTCATATAGGTTCACTATATTGTCAGGTTTGGATGAGTGGGGGGAAGATAAGGTGGCCATGGATTGGGAAGGAGTGGAGATCAGGAGCAGAGTCAAGGGAAAACGTGGGCAAGGAGGAGTTGTGGAGAGGTGAATCAGTGGCAGTAGTGAAAGGGATATAAGATACATGGGGGAGAAGGTGAGACTGAGTCTGGGATGGATGACCAGTGGGAGGGGAAAAGGGAGGTCACCAGGGAAGGCAGAGCAGAGCTTCTGCAGGGTGGAGGGGGGAACTAAGTGTATAGGAGGGAATGGGCCTCTGGGATATGCTCAGCAGGATGTGCAAAATGAGAAGAGCGTAAACATAGGGTCGTTATACTTGGAGTCTCAATACTAAAGGGTGTAGGTTGGTCCAGTGGTGCTGAGGGTTGACGTGCTGGATGCCACACCTCGTGCTACGCCAGCGACTTGGGTTCAGGAGTGAACTCAGGATGCTGGGGGTCGGCAGGGGAGGGTTGAGGATGAGTGCCCTTGTGGTGCTCTCCTCCCTGGGGAAGAAGGGTGGAGATGACCCGGCATGCCAGCGGCCCCCTGTGGAGACCAGAGGCACTGCAGCAAGAGGGGCAGCATGTAATTAGCATGGCCGATGCTGGCAGGGTTGCCGTGTGCCAGTGCATCGGGGGTGCACCACGCACGGGAGGGGGGAGAGTGCAGAACAGGGAAAACACCGGCTCGTGGGACAGGCGATGGCATCTGTCCCCCATGCCCACCGACGGGCTCACTCTGACTGGCCTTCCAGGTCCTCCACCCAGGCCCTTACCTGCAGCTGGAGTCTGACATGGAAAAGCACCCAAGAGGAGGGGTGACCCAACCCAGGCAGGTTAAACCGGGTGTGCTGGCTGCAGGGGAGAGGAGAGACCAGAGAGGAGGCACAGACCGGAGGGGCTTCAGGCGGACAGGAAAATGGACAGGATGCCCAAGAGAAGGTTCCATGAGCCGTGACCGGAGGGTAAAATAGTTAAAAAAAATACTAAAGGGTGTGAGATGGTGGGGGGGAGAGGTGCAAAGAACAAAAATAGGTGGGCAGAGTGTATGCCAGGCATGATGGCAGGGAGGGTAGGGCCTCTTATTCCAAAGTATGTAGGACAGGATAGAGTTACCTCACATAGTGGTGCATCTAGGTACCAATGACCTTGCAGGGTGTGAGATTGAGAAGGTTCAGGATAGGTTTAAGGTGGTAAGTTAGATACTGTCTGTAAGGAGGCAGGAAGATTGGTTTCATTCTCAGAGGTTTTTCCATTCCCTAGACCAAGCACTGTTAGGAAGCAGAGGACTGAGGAGTTCAGCACTTGGTTGAGGAGGTGGTGTGAGTCTAATGTGCACAGGCTGGTGGGTGAGTGGGGAAGGACATGGGAAAATAAGGACCTGTATGCACTGGACAGGCTGCATTTAACTAAAGAGGGCACAAAGTTCCTGAAGGTTTAGTCAGAGGAATATTTAACAGTTAATCTGAATTTAGACTAAAGTTGGGGGGAGCAAAAGGCGTGCTTCACTCATAGATACCAGGAAAGGGGGGCCATCAGGATCAGGCTTACCCCCCATTACATCATCAGTTGGAGGGGAGGGGTAATGGTAGTGGGAAGAGGATGGAACCCCAGGAGGGGAAGGGTCGTATAGGGTTGATAATGAATAAATGGGCACAGGGGTCAAGATGGAAGGTGGTGTCCTTTAATGGAAGGAGTCTGGCAAATAAAATGGCAGATCTTCAGGCACTAATGGCTGAAGGAGGGGTGGACATAGCAGCCATCACAGAGACATCAATCAATCAATCAATCAAAATCTTTATTTATCCAGGTGGACACCATTGAGCAAGCTCATTTACAAGGTGGACCTGCATTACACAAGGTCAAATAACAATACAAATTATATACAATTAATGTAACAGAAAATGAAAGTATACAACAGTGCAGGAGAACCTGCATCACATATCTATCACATAAAGAATAATACTGAATTCAGGTAATGTATACATAGGTAGTACGCATGAAGAGGAAAAGGCATGTTTTAGACAAAAGTAGAAGAGGCTAGGGGGAGTGCTGCAGAAGAAGGGTAATACATTGGCAGTTTCCAAAACATGTATTACAACAAAAGCGGGCAGTGTAAGGAGGTGGCTAACGAGGTGAAGGGGTTTGAGGTTAGGATAATGCACATCCTCATACCACAACTGGGACCTTGTGATACCTGGGTACAAATTGTACCGGAAGGACAGGGAGAGGGGGAAGGGAGGTGGTGTAGCTTTATTCAAAAAGGAAGGAAATATATGCACCAGAGAGGAGAAGGAGGAGGAGGAAGGTGGAATAGAAGCCTTATGGGTAACACTTCAGAAGAATAAAGGGAAAAGGTTTTGATTGGGAGTGGTGTACAGACCACCCTCACATGATGTGGAGATGGACAGGGAGATGGGAAATCAGATCAGGAAGATGGGAGGTAGCAGAAACCTTGTCATAACAGGAGATGTCAACCTGCCTGGTATTGAATGGAATACCCTGGCTACCTCCTCTGATAGGGAAAATGTACCCCTAGAAGCTTTCCAGGACTATTTCCTGGTGCAGGGAGTCACACAACTGACTAGGGATGGTGCCATATTGGATCTGGTGCTTTCAAACAGAGAGCATGTCCAAGAGATAGCCGTGGAGGAACCCCTTGCTGGTAGCGACCACTATACAGTGTGGTTTTACCTTAATATGGGTAAAGAATCAGCTAAGACATAGATGAGGGTGGTAGACTTCAAGAGAGCGGACCTTTGAGGAATGGAGGATATGCTTGTAGGGCATCTTGCAGAAATCAGACTGGGGATGCATGTGGAGTACAAATGGTCCATCATTAAGTTGGGTCTGAATGAGGCCACAAAAGACTGCACAAAGACCCTGAGTAAGGAGTCCGGGACCAAGAGACCAAGCTGGTTCAACAAGTAAGTGGCAGTGAAGGTAAAGGAGAAGAGGGCAGCCTTTCAGAAGTACAGGTGTACTATGAGTGAGGAGGACAGAGTTTTTTTTCAGGGAAATCTCTAAAGGCAGGGAGAGTGACTCTTCTGATATACTGTATAAGGGAGAGAAGAAATAGTAAGGAAGGGATTGTTAGGGTCAAGAAGGAGGGGAGATAGGTGGAAAACAGTGAAGAACAGGCTGAGGCACTGAATGCGTACTTCAGCACTGTATTCACTAGGGAAAAGGACGGACCTATGCCACAGAGGATTATGGGGATAGGAATGGGGGGGGGGACGAAACAGATAGGGACATCAAGATAGATAGGGTTTTGAAAGGTCTCAGGTCCTTTTAGGTGGACAAGGCACCTGGCCCAGATGGCATACACCTGAGGGTCCTGAGAGAATTGGCGGAGGTGTTGGCAGCCCCCTGGTGGATCTGTTTAACACCTCGCTAAAGATGGTGTGTGTGCTTCAGTACTGGAGAATGTCTCATGTGGTGCCACTCCACAAGAGTGGTCCCAGAGATGAGCCTGGCAACTACAGACCACCCACCCACCCCGACCCCAGCCTCTATTAAATGTGCTTTAGACCCCGCCCTCCCTACCCCAGCTCCATTCTCCTGTCATAACCTTGCATACTATTTCACTTAAAGGGCAACACTCAATTTTGCTTCCTCAGCTTACTCCTATGTGTACAACTAGGTGCTAATCATTCTCACTGCTTCCCCTATGCTCCTCACACCATGCAATTACCCACCTTGTGGCAACTGTCATCCTATTTCCTGCTCTACATCAACGTGTCTGCCATTTTGACTTTACACTCTAAGGCATCTTCACCCCGTTGATCCCTACCCTGTTACATCCACAATTCTCCTGTAAAATGTGGATTCTCACTGCTGCACTACTGCCTATAGGCCTATTACTCCTTGCTCTTCCAACATTATTTGACCATACATATGTATGAACACCAGCATCAGCCCCATTAATCATGGATGGAAACCATCTATGTGCACTGGGATACTTTACTTCCCCTCACTCCTTCAACCAAACTGCCAGCCATAAACTCTGGGATTTGTCCCCTCCCTTGTAACTGTCATTATTTGTCTACCATCCCAGCTGGCAGCCCTCCTCTCAATCCCCCCTAGAATTTTCTTCATTCAAGGAGATCGGTGTCTGCGATGAACCCAGCAAAGGCTGCGACATACTAGTAACAAACAGCTAACAGAATATCTGCATGGGCTAGCTTTATTACTACTACTACTTGCTGGCAATACCCACCCCAACCTGCGGCCACCTCAAAAGCCATACACCACTCAGAGAAATGATGGGACACTTACAATTACATCACTCAACATCTGTAGCCTCCTCCCTAAACTAGACAATTTGAAGGTCTGGATCACCCAACACAACCCTAATATCCTTTCAATTGTTGAGACATGGCTCTTCCCAAAAATACCTAATGCGTCTATCTCTATACCAGGCTATTAGGTTTTCAGGCAGGATCGACTTGCCAAAAGGGGAGGAAGAAGTGCAATTTATCTTAGAGACAGCCTTCAGGGCCTTGTCCTGCTGCTGCCCAAAACTGACAGTAATGTACAGTCACTTGCCATTAAAGTTCTTCTAGGAGCTCACAATAAAACCATCACTATGTTGTCAGTTTATATTCCACCCAAGTAGATGACCACCGGCCTTGACTCACTTCTGCAATGCCTGGGTAATCTAAGTCTTAACTCTGAAATTATAGTACTTGGTGACTTCAGTGTCAACTGGCTCTCCTCAGATGCCAGCCCCTTGAAAGATGCAATCTCTGCCATTCCCCTCGCTCAGCTTTCTGAGTCCCCCACCAGAATGAACTATAAGACAGGAACAGGCACTCTACTGGGCTGGGAACCCTCTAACCACCCAGACCAAATTTCTGGTACCTCTGTACTCTCGGATAGTATAAGTGACCACTCCCTGTTCTGTTCTGTTGGGCTAATAAATTCTTCAAGCCCCCTGCTAAAACAATTTACACCAGGGACCTCATCGAGATCACCTCAAACTCCTGAAAGCTGATCTCTGTCAATTAGACTGGTCCTCAGTCTACTCCACCAATGACGCTGATGTTGCATTTGAACAATTTATACACAAATTCAATGCCATCTGCGGCAAGTATGCCCTGTATAAAAAACATAAAGTCAAAGGCCTCAGCAACCCCTGGATCTCTGCAGACCTCATTGAGCTCTTAAAATCCAGAGACCATTTTGGCACAGGGTGTGGGCCACAGGGAATCAGACTGACATACAAAGCTCTAAGCATGCAAGAAACAACTGTACCTGGGCTATCCGGGTAGCAAAATGTAAATATTACAAGGATGCCCTCACTCGCTCATGGAATGTCAACCTTAAGTTTTGGAGCAACCTCAAGGATGTCACTGGGAAAGCTCCCAAAGCACCACCCTCTATCCTTAACGTTAATGGCAAACCTACTCTTGACCCAAGAGACATTGCTAATACTTTCTATAACGCGTTTACTCATCTGACTGGTGTCCTCCCTTCTGACTTCTTTTGCCTGACTAGTAAAAATGACCCCACCTGGGATGTTGTCCAGCCCTCCTCTCACCCATTGTTCTATTTTAGAGCCATATCAGCCCTGGAAGCCAGGAAATACTTCCTCAGGGTACTGGGGAAGTCAAGATTTAGCGGAGATACCCTGGACCTCAAGTTTGTTGCCCTTGCACTCGAAGAAATCCTTGCACCCCTAACTCACATAATGAACCTATTGCTCAGGTACTCACAATTCCCAGAAAAGTGGAAGTCCGCTACAGTGACACCAGTGCATGAAAGTGGTGACTGAGCACTGCATGGGAACTATCAGCCAATCTCTATCCTGCCCTCACTCTCAAAGGCTTTGGAAAGAATAGCGGCTGACCAGCTGGTCAACGACCTGGAAAAATACCAACTGCAATGCCCAGATCAACATGGTTCTAGGAGTGGACACAACACCACCACAGCCTTGCTTGAATTCACAAGTTTTATACATCACTCCTTTGATCAAGGTCACCTTGTTGGTGCGGCCTTCATTAATTTAACCAAGGCTTTTGACATGGTGAACCACGACTTCCTGGTTACTCAACTCTCTGCCATTGGTCTTTCAAATGATGCCGTCAAGTGGTTTGGTAGTTACCTGTGCAACCATTCGCAATGGGTGAAGATTGGCAACATCCTTTCTGACAGTAGATCTGTGTGCTCAGGAGTCCCACAAGGTTCCATTCTGGGACCTCTCCTGTTCAGTGTTTTCCTGAACAAACTCCCTTTTGCCTGCCAGGACCGTATTTTGTTGTATGCGGATGATGTTATCCTGTTTACCAGTTACCCTAATCTGGGTAAGTTCATGAAATAGGAGTACCAATGTGCCCAATACTTTGTATGTTAATTAAAAAAAATTAACAACAGCCACTGCAGTCATGATAAGCAAATTTAAAAGGTAGCCACAAGTATAGATACATTTCATAGTCTGAGAAATCTAGGTGCACCCATTTTATTTTTATTCCAAGTCCAGCTCCAAAATGTCACAGATTTTTCCCTAGTAAAATGTGACATGCAAAACCATAGTACATTCCATTGCTTCTATGAAGACTTTATTTTAGTGGACTTCAGTAAATTTATGTTAAAAACTGCCTCTGGTGTTGTCTTTTGTTAATGAAAATGTTTTCAACCTAGTTTTTCAATCCATATAAAATTTCTGGTTCACTCAAGTTTTGCGTGGCATGTGCAACTGTGGTGTCCAAGCAAATTACATTTTTTACATGTTCTCAAATTTTCATCAAAAGCATCCATCTTTTTTTGAGTGGGTGATTTTCTTTTGGGATTGAGTCTTAAAAGTACTGCAAGACACTGTTGAGAGAGAGAGAGGTGCAGGCAATGCTTTTTTTAACTTAAACAGTTGTGTAGTGTCCATTGTTGCACATGCAATGCTTGGAGTCCCCGTTGCATGTGCAACACTGAAATTGCTTTTCTCTCATGTCTGAAATGGAGTTATCCTATAATATAGTCCCCTTTTCACTATTGGGTCACAGTGTCTTGAAATGCTTAGTAAAATAAATAAAAAATTAAAGTAACTTTTTTTTCCAAGTTAAACACCTGTTGTGCCCACTCTTGCACATGCACCATTTGGTGTCCCCATTGCCATGCAACACTGAAGGTGCTTTTCTCTCAAGTATGAAATGGAGTTAGCCCACAACGTAGTCCCTTTTTCATGCTTGGGTCATAGTGTCTTGAAATGCGTAGTAAAACAAAGTAAAAAGAAAAGTAACATTTTTTTTCCAAGTTAAACACCAGTTGAGTCCATTGCTGCACGTGCAATGTTTGGTGTCTCTGTTGCATGTGCAACACTGAAGGTGAATTTTCTGAAATCCTTGCTAGGGAGTTATCGCATAATCGGTTTCCTTTTTGACTCTTCAGTCACAGTGTCTTGACAAGCTTAAATTGATCTATTGTTGATTTGAAAAATTCATCCTCATATCTCACTTTGATAACCCTTTTTCATGAACTTACCCATCCCAAAGTCCTGGAGAAGTGGCCTCAGTCTAACTTTGAGGATGTTAAAAGGTGGTTCAACAAATATAAACTTATAATGAACTACAAGAAGACAAAAACTATGTTGTTTTCCAGCTCCCAAAACAGTCATAGATCCTACCCTCTTTCAATCACCAACAATGTGGGGTCTCCCCTGGAGCTTGTGCAGCACTTTAAATATTTGCGGATCATGGTCTACAGTTCCCTGTCGTATGCATTTCACATTGACAATATTGCCAGGGCCATCAACTCGTGCATAGGACTCCTCTACAGGTATAAATATAGTCTGACCACTGAAGCCCTCATTTAGCTATTCATAGCTCAGTGGTCTCACTCATTCACTATAGGCTTGTTATCTATGGGTCAGCCATGGAAACAGCCCTCCACCATATCATTACAGCTCATAACAAAGCCTGCAGGCTCCTAATTGGCTCTGCCCCATTGACCTATACCTGTGACCTATACACTCAAACTAACTGGCTCCATTTCTAAGGCAGACTAATGTCCCAAACTTGCCTGCTTGAAAAAAATGTAAAAAGCCTTGGGTTGATGCCACCTGGAGTATAGGAGCTCCTCATCCCATGCACCAACCCTCGCCACATCAGAAGCTCTGATAGCCAGGTCTTCAAAATACCCTGCTGTTGCACATCTCAAAGTCAAAGATCCTTCATCTACTGGGCTCTGCCATGGTTTAACTCTCTCCACATCGACATCTCCACTGCAACCACTCTTGGCACTTTTAAATGAATGCTCATAGAAACATAGAAACCTAGACTTTGATGGCAGATAAGGACCGCTTTGGCCCATCTAGTCTGCCCATTTCCCTACCTACAGGATAGGCCGCAGATCCTAGTTAACCAACAGCCTATTTCTTCCTACCCCCCACTAGAATTGCCTTATGTCTGTCCCATGCATTCTTGAATTCTCCCACAGTTTTAGACCCCACAACCTCCTCAGGAAGGCTGTTCCATGCATCCACTACCCTCTCTGTGAAATAATACTTCCTCACATTGCCCCTGAACCACCCTCCTTCTATCTTTAAATTGTGTCCCCTTGTTCTTGCAAGTCTCTTTTTCTGAAAGATGCTACCCTCTTGGACTTTGTTGATTCCACTGAGGTACTTAAAAGTTTCTATCATGTCCCCCCTCTCCCTTCTTTCCTCAAGGGTATACATATTAAGCTCCTTTAGTCTCTCCTCATATGGCTTCTCTTGCAGACCCTGCACCATTTTAGTTGCCCTCCTCTGGACTACCTCTATCCTGTCTATGTCCTTGCGGAGATGGGGTCTCCAGAACTGGACACAGTACTCCAGATGGGGTCTCACCAACTGTCTGTACAGAGGGATAACAACTTCCTGTTTTCTGCTGCTGATGCCTCTCCTTATACATCCCAGTATACCCCAGCCCTCCCTACTGCCGTCTCACATTGCTTGCTAACCTTAAAGTCATCTGATTTGATTACCCCCAGGTCCCTTTCCATTTTTGTTGTTGTTACTACCTCCCCACCCATTGTGTATTCTTCCCCTGGGCTCTTGTTTCCCAGGTGCATTACTTTGCACTTCTTTGCATTGAATCCTAGCTGCCATACTTCTGACCATTCCTCCATCCTTGCCAAGTCCCTTTTCATCCTTTCCATGCCTCCTTGTGTATCAACCCTGTTGCAGATCTTTGTGTCATCTGCAAAAAAGCATACTTTTCCTTCCAGTCCCTCTGCAATGTCACTGATGAAGACATTAAAAAGAACTGGATCCAATACTGAACCCTGCGGTACCCCACTAGTAACCCCTCTTTCTTCAGAGTGGACTCCATTTACAATTACCTTCTGTGTCCTGTTGTGTAGCCAATGTTTTACCTAGGCTACCACCCTGGAACCCACTCCCAGGCTGGTTAATTTGACTATTAATCTTTTGTGTGGGACTGTGTCAAATGCCTTGCTAAAGTCTAGGTAGGCCATGTCCACAGCCCCTCCCTGGTCTACTACTTTGGTCACCCAGTCAAAGAAATCTATTAGATTTGTCTGACATGACCTTCCCGCTGTGAACCCATGCTGCCTTGGGTCCTGTGCTCCACTGGCTTCTAGGTACTCAACTATTCTTTCCTTCAGAAGTGGCTCCATCACTTTCCCTACCACAGAGGTCAGACTGACAGGTCTGTAGTTTCCTGCCTCTTTTGTCCCACTTTTGTGAAGGGGAATCACATCTGCCTTCCTCCAGTCCTCAGGTACCACACCATCCTGCCATGATTTATTAAAAAGAGTAGCCAGTGGTTTCACTAGTTCCTCCCTTAATTCTTTTAGAATTCTGGGGTGAATTCCATCAGGACCCATTGCTTTGTCCACCTTCAGTTTTAGGAGTTCTTGCAGAACCCTTTCTTCTGTGAAAGGACTGGGATCAACCCCCCTATCAAGAGTGCTTCTGTTAATTGGATTAAGCACTTCCCCCTCCTCTTTTGTGAATACTGAGCAGAAATATTCGTTCAGTATCCCTGCTTTTTCACTGTCCCCCTCTGCCCACCCACCCACCATTCATTCTATTCAGCCTCACTATCCCTCCCTTTGTCTTTCTACGCTCGCTGATGTACCTATAACACTCAGACAACACCTTGTTGATACTGCCAGCTGTGACTGCTTCCACTAATTTAATCCCAACCAGTTCTCCAGCACTTCCTTTGGTCCTTGGTCTACCCCTGTCAATTTCACGTACTTCCTGCTCTTCACTTACCTTACCGCCCCTAACCCCTCTCTCTCCCCCCCTTGTCCTCCCTGCCTTGCACCCTACATCACCTCCCCACCTCGCTTAGACTAGGCTCTCTGGGCTGCTTCTCCCTCTCTTCCTCCTGCTGTCCCTGTCTTCCTATCCCTACCCCTTATACCTGGACCTTTGGCTTTTCTCTCCTCCCTAGTTTTCTTTTCACCTGTCTTCAGATGCCCTCCTTGACTTGGCCTTCTGGGCTGCACCTCTCCCACCTCCTGCTGCTGCCTTTGTCCTCAGCTTTCACAGTCTATGAATTGTGTGCCCATGGCATACATTGTACAATGCCACATGTAGTGAGCTAGCTTGGTACGAATGTGAAACTATCCAGTATTTTATTTATTTATTTATTTATTGACGTCTAGGAATTACAACCCTTTGAGCCATGGACTCTTTTTCAAAGGCTCCATGTCAGTATAAAGTATGGCAGGCAAATATTACAGACATCATGAACAATGACAGTAATTGCACACAAAGAGAAAAATTATATAATGGGAGCTTTTACAAAGACTCCACATCAATGCAAAGTGTGGCAGGCAAGTGTTACAGACATCATGAACAATGACAGTAATTATATACAGAGAGAATATTATACATTAGGGAGTTACCTAATAATGATGCAATACAATAAGCATTGTCAATTGATATGGGAGTACCCAAAATTGTTGAAATAAGAGGAGAAAAAAAAATATTGGAGACAGGAGCTATGGAGGAGAAAGTGAGAAACAGGCCCAGGAAGTGGACCAAAGGAGAGCTGGAAATATAGTATAGACCAGAAAGCCGCCCAATGGGCATTGTCATGGGGCTAAGGTGCAGGAGAGGAAATAGTTAGAGGGTTACTACAGTATACCTTTGACTTGTTTGTATTTGCCTCGTCAAGATATATATGTTCTCCTGTTCATGCCCATTCTGACGTGGAACCTATGTAAAGAGCTTTTAGCTCAAAGGTGTTAATCTGAGATTTTAATAAACAAAAATTATTTGTAAATTAATGGAGACCATTCTAAAATGTTGATAAACTTTCTGGAGGTTAATGGTCTCCAGGATGATAGGCAGCATGGATTTGTCATGGGGAGATCCTACCAAACAAACATGATAGAATTTTTTGACTGGGTCACAAGGTCATTAGACAAAGACCAGGCAGTGGATGTATTATACCTGGACTTCAGTAAGATTTTTGACTCCATGCCACATGGTAGATTGCTTAGCAAAGTAGCCTGGGAGTCCGGGTTAAGCTGCTGGGGTGGGTCAGGAGCTGGGTGCAGGAAAGGAAACAGAGAGTGACGGTAGGGGGTGAACTATCCAAGCCTAGACCTGTAACAAGTGGGGTACCACAGGGATCAGTGCTTGGTCCAGTATTATTCAACATCTTTATTGGCAACATAGCAGTAAGAGTCAAAAGTAAGGTCTGTCTTTTCGCAGATGATACTAAAATCTGTGGGATGGTGGACAAAGAGGATGGGAGACAGGAACTCAGGGAGGATCTGGCCAGACTTGAGAAATTATCTGGAATCTGGCAGTTGGTGTTTAATGCCAAGAAGTGCAAGGTCATGCACCTGGGAGCTAGGAACCCAGGGGCCAGCTACTCTCTGGGGGGGGGGGTACGGATGTGTAGCTCAAAGGAGGAAAAGGATCTAGGGGTGATAGTCAGGGGTGACAAGAAACACTCTGCGCAGTGTTGTAAAGTGGCAGATAAAGCAAATAAAATGTTGGGATGCATCTCTAGGGGAATCACCTCCAGGAGAGAGGAAGTCATTCTACCCTTGTACAGGTCATTGCTTAGACCGCGCTTGGAGTACTGTGTGGAGTTCTGGTGCCCTTATTTGAAGAAGTACATAAAGCTACTTGAAGTGGTCCAGTGTAGGGCAGCTAAGATGAACCAGGGGATGGGAGACAAACCATATGATGAGAGGTTAAGGGAGCTTAATATGTATTCCTTTGAGGACAGAAGGGAAAAGGGGGATATGATAGAAATCTTCAAGTATCTAAAGGGTATAAACAGGATTGGAATGGAGGACATTTTCAGTTTAAAAAGGGATGGAACCACTAGGGGCCACAGTCTGAAACTTGTGGGGGGTGAATTTAAAAAGGAAATGAGGAGGCACTTTTTCATGGAAAGGGTGGTGTCAAAGTGGAATGAACTACTTGAAGAGGTGGTATCTTTGGAAACAGTGGGAAGTTTTAAGGGGGGATTGGACAAGGTTAAAATGAAAGTGGCAAGCCCAGCCTGGTGGCGCTGAGGGTTGAGGCGCTGGACACCACACCATGCACCACGCTGGAGACCCGGGTTTGGGATTGAGCCCGGACCATTGGGGGTCAGCAGGGGAGAGAGAGGATCGAGCGTCCAGGGGACCGCTCTCCTCTCTCAGGGAGGGATCAAGGGGCAGCCCAGTGTAGCAGTGGCTCCCAGTGGAGACTGGTGGCACTGTGACACATAGGGGCTTGAAGGGGAAGACGTTGGGCAGCTGCCTTTTAGACATGGGTGGGAGCATCCATGTCGTGGGCTAGGTGGCATTGCACATCCCACATCTGGGAAAAATGCCCTCCAGCCTGGATAGGCGACAGCTCGTAGTGCCTGTCGCCTCACACCCAACACCGTATCTCTGCATCAGCCCCTTCGATCTCCTCGTGGGCCCTGGCCGTAGAGGGTAAGTGGCAGAACGCTGTGTAGCCTGAGAGAGTTCCAGTGCCTGGAGTGAATAAAAAGAATTAACAAAAAATAAATAAATGAGAGTGGCAATGGGGGATGGGGGATGGGGAAGGGGGAGGATCACTCTGGAGGCAAGAGGAGGGTGGAGCAGCTCCAGTAAAATAGACCGAGCTGCACAATCGAGCAGACTTGATAGACCACTAAGGTCTTTTTCTGCTGGCAATTTTCGTATGTTCGTAAGGCAGTTGAGGATGGGGATCATACACATGTTCCATGTTTTGCTCACTGTATGTAATCCCCCAGCCCCCGGCTTGGGGCATACATTCTTTCACAGATGGTCTGGGGGCATAAAGGAGGGGTCACCTCAAGTGCTAAACCACTGAGACAAATGCACTCCCATATAAGGCAGGAAAAGTTGTGGCCTACCTTTCTGGTGTCCTCACACCTGTGCACGCTCACCTTCACCCATAGAATATGGCTTCTCCTTAAATGCTGGCACACCAGACCAGGAACTCCACACTGCACATCTACCATCTCTGGAGCCCCCTGAGCCCCTTGGCCCCTCTAAGGGCGGGGTGAAAATTTCATCTGGAATACAACTTATGAGAAATTAATTTAGCTGCACAAGAAAGGGGAAAAGGGAAGAAGGATTTCATTTCATTAACTTCCCCCTTTCAGTTTAAATAAAGCACATCACTGCTATTCTTCTCCCAACTAGCTTCTTTATTTAGCTCCTGCACAGCAAATGATTCCCAGCAATACAGGGGTCACATACTTCAGTCAAATAAATAAAGCAGCTCCATGGGGCTAATCAAACTTTTTATAGACATACTGGCAGGACACTGCTTGACCTGCCCCCTCTCCCTTTAGTCACCCAGTTCCCTTCCCCTTAAAGGGGGTAATAACCCAACAAACAATAAAAGTTTTCCCACTTAAGGAAAACAGTAGTAATTAGGGCTTCGTGTTCGAAGTTTACTCTCTGGTTTAGCTTTATCCATCAAAAGTGGCATTTTCCTTCCATTACAATGGAGTTTATTTATTTTCTAAAAGTCCATGACACTGATAACGAATCGCTGGGAAGTCTTCCATTAATGTGTAACGGTGCAGCGCCGACACCAAACGCTTCGATACAAATGTACTGAAGCAAGTGGTGCGACGCTGCACCATTACAGTTAATGGAGTCTCCCCCCAGCGTCTGCCATATTTCCGGGTTGTGGACTTTTAGAAAATAAAATAAACTCTGTTGTGGCATGAGAAAAAATTTGTTTTTGAAGGATAAAGCTAAACCGGAGGGTAAGCTTTTCGGTGGCAGAAGCCCCCTGATTTGTATTGTTTTCCTTTAAAGGTGTAGATCTCCTGCATATTGGAGCCATATAAAAAGTATCATTCCCTGGTCTCTGAGCTCCACAACACTAGACACCCCCCCCTTAAAGGAGTAATAACCCAACAAACATCAAAAATTGCCCAACTCAAAGGTGTAGACCCCTTTAGGGGTAGTAATCTAGTAAACATCAAAAGTCATCCCACTTCAAAACGTATTCAATAATGATGTTCCTTTACCACATCAAGGGGCTGCTCATCTGCTGGTCCCTCCTGGTCCATATTCAACTTGATGTAGCAGACACAGTCCCCATACACACACATCACCCCTTACCAATGACCTCTCGTTTCTCCACCAACTTAATTACATGCTTCACTCTTCGTTTGTGCCTCTACTGCACCAAGGTCTTCTGGTCCTAGCACAGCATGGTAAGACCATCCTTCTTGCACATCATTTCAAAAATATACATAAATCACCTTACCTCGGCCCTCCATCGAATCAGTCTTGCTTCTACCCTGGATCCAGTCTGAGATCTAAGCCTGAACTCTCTACTAAACCTAATAGTAACCTCCTAAAGTCTTGCCCTACTTGGTTTGACATGAAAGGTCTCAAAATAGCCCACTTTAATGTACAAAACATCAAGGGTAAAATGGCAGAACAGGAAGTCTGGGCCCAACATTACAAGCCTGATGACCTATGTGTAACTGAATCAAGGCTAAAACCTATCATCCAGGCCGACAAGATTGCCCTCCATGGTTACTCCTCATTCTGTTGTGATCGACTCTCCAAGAAGGGAGAAGGAGGTCCTGATTTATACTAGGGCAGGACTGGCTGTCACTGAGCTATCAGACTTAAAGAGCAACTGTTATGCTCCCCCCCCCCAAGAAGCACAAAGAACCCTTATCTGCCCCCAAATCCAAATCATGCAGAAATAAATTTTTTTGGTGCCCCGGTTTAGGAAGGGAAGGGATCATATTTTTGCTCCGAGGAGCCTTGCGGTGTGGATCCCTTCACTTCCTTGTAGTTCTGCAGAGTGCACTCTGCCCCCATCCACCCCTGCACTACCACATTTTGTGACATCTTCGTAGCTCTGCAGCATGCACTTCACCCCCAATCTGCCTCCACGCTACCACATTTTGTGACATCAGTGTATGAGGAGCGCGGGGGTGTGCACCTATAGATATGAATGGGGGCTGCTTTTTAAAGTTACATCCCGGTACTTTAAATGACCATTCAGAATAAAGGATGGCCACCGCTTAACTAACAAGGTGGCCATAATTTATTCTGAATGGTCATTTAAAGTACTGAAATTAAACTTTAAAAAGCAGCCCTCATTCATATCTATAGGCGCACATCCCCACGCTCCTCATACACTGATGTCACAAAATGTGGTAGCGTGGGGGCAGATTGGGGGTGGAGTGCACGCTGCAGAGCTACAAAGAAGTGGAAGGATTCCACGCTGTGAGACTTCTTGGAGAAAAAATACGATCCCTTCCCTTCCTAAACCGGGGCACCGAAAAAATGAATTTCTACATGATTTGGATTTGGGGGAAGATAAGGGTTCTTTGTGCTTCTTGGGGGGGGGGGATGTAAAGAGCACGGAAGTTGCTCTTTAAATATCTACCCAGAAATAGAGCATCTATTTATCATGGTTACCCTTGGCTAAGTTAAAAACATAACCATTGGGGGCATTTATCTACCACTAAAACTTGCACCAACCTACTATGTTCAGTTCTTTATTAGCCTGGACACCCTCCCTCATAACAACATCATACTCTGTGGAGACTTCAACATTGACTGGTTAGGACCCCGCAGAATGCAGTATCAAACTGTCCTATTGGATGCCAAATTAGAGCAACTACTGGACCAACCAACTAGGCTAAACATGAAGTCAGGCAGGCACAGCCTATTAGATTGGATGCTTACCAACAACCCAACCTTTATTAAGGCCACTGGAGTCCTCCCTGATGTTCTAAGTGACCATTCCCCAATGTTCTGCATATGGAAGAAGAAGAATACACTGTACTCCCCACCAAAAACCATAAGACTAGGGACCTAACACATTTTGATCCAGTAGCTTACCGGCAAAGTATTGCTTCAGTCGACTGGTCCCCCCATAGCCTCCCTCCCCAACATAAATCAGGGATTACAATATCTAACTAATACACTTACCTCCATCCTTGACTCACGTGCCCCATTCAAATCAAGAAGATCCAAAGGCGTCCACTTCCCTTGGCTCACCCAGGAACTGAGGCACCTCATGCGCTCCCGGGACAAAGCCTACAAATGCTCCGTACTCCAATCGGATTGGCAATCCTATTGACAGCTATGCAATACATGCAAATCAACAATTTCCAAGTCCAAAAGGGAGCATCTTCGCTCCCAGTAGGTAACACACCTGGCCAACCCTAAATGCTTTTGGAAGCAAATCAATGCCCTCCTTAAGGGTAGCAAACGGGTCATCCCCCCAAAGTGTGTCTGCAAAAGGCTCTGTACTATACTTGCTCTTGGAGATAGCTACAAGAATAAATCTCTTCTTCACTGACCTTAATCCCTACAAGGTTGTCCTCCCAGCCTTGTGCCCAGTATTACATAAGCCATGCCTAGAAGTCCACCACCCTCAATTCCATATAAAACTCACCTCGCAGAAAGAGGTCCTAAAACTACTTATGAGTCTCAACTCTGACAGCTCACCAGGACTACCTTCCACCAAATTTTCTTAAATTAGGTGCACCTGCACTTGCCTATCCAATCGCCATGCCAATAAACAGATCCTTCCTCACACAGACCATCCCAGACAAGTGGAAAACAACGGTTGTTATCCTAGTTCACAAAAGTGGCCCAATGGATCTTATCGAGAACTACAGACCCATATCTATTTTATGCCCAATTGCTAAAATACAAGAAAGAATTGTATACAACCAGTTACACTCATACCTTGAGCAAACCAATGCCCTCACTATTTATCAGCACGGTTTCCAGAAATTGCACAGGACAGAATCCGACCCGCTTCAGGTCACCACTGATATATTTCAGGCTATGGACCAGGGAAAAGCCACCAGGGCTGTCTTCATTGTTCTCACGAAGGCTTTTGATCTCGTCAATCACCCCCTTCATATCACAAAACTCTATTCACTTGGCCTTGATGATAACTCTGTCTCCTGGGTCTCAAACTACTTATCCAATAGGTTCCAGTGTGTCAAGTGGGCAGGAGCCATATCATCACTATCTTCTATCACTGACAGTTCCCCCAAGGTTTAATTCTGGGGCCTCTGCTATTCTCAGTCTTTATAAATGATCTGCCATTGAACTGTGGGGGGGGGGCATCAGTTCAGCTCTATGTTGACTATGACGTATTATATAGGTCCTGGAGTGATATCTCGTGCATTAACTCTGAACTGGAAAAAGACTTCCAGATCCTAGAAACTTGGTTTGGGAGAACCTGCTGGTGTTGAATGTCTCAAACGCACTTGGGGGGTCAGGCCCTCTGCTCCCTCAGTGCCCAACCTTGAAGTGCAATATGTGAACAGAAGTCAAACAGGGTAACCCTCCTGTCTGTTTTGGGTCTGATCAACTACTAGTCTCAAGTCCTGGGGTCAAATATGAACCCTTTTTCGCTAGCACGCCCAGGTAACAGGTCCAAATATCACACCATCTTCGGGGAATGCAGTGTAATACTTAACCCAGTGGGCACCCAACCTGGTTCACAATCCCCCTTTTGACTCAGTTGAGACTTTGGTATTTTTTTTACCTTGCTGCATATGGTAACACACTGTAAGCCCTTAACAGTTCTGTCAGAATTATCAACACTGCCCCAGCATTCACACTCAAAATGAGAAAAAGGCTCAGGCAGGATTTCAAGGAAAACAGAGTTTACTAGAATTAAAAATAGTAAATAAAATACAAAACACAGAACATATAACATTAATGGTACAGTCATAAAAGTAATAGAAATTACAGAAACCAAATGCCTTTTTACTGAATAACTGATCCTACCCCAGTTTCAGTTAGTAAATAGTGGTGCTGAAATTACCTAACTTGCTAGACGTGCTTTTTAAGAATACAGAAGTTAAAAAGTGTCTATTGAAAGTCCAAACGCAAGTATATATTGTTCCCTTTGCAGCTTGACAATCTCATGAGGGGATAAAGGTCCCACCCAGCTTGTGAGGTCACAGCTCTGTGGTGATGCTGGCTGTGAGTTCACTCACATTCCTGTATACCAATTTAGTCACCTGCATCTGCACATTTGCTAAACATTCCCACTTAAAAAAATATATATACTGTTTTAATTAATGAGCCTGACAGAGCAGAGATTATGACAGGTCAGAATTACCCCTTTGATCTTCAGAAGGACATCCTAAAAACTATTTCTCCTATCTGTGTGAGGATTTTCACAGGTATCTGTCAGAAGTTGCTTTCCTCTTGATAGGTCATAAAATGCAGTCTGTTATGGCCAGTTTCCTAGATTCAATGTAAATGCTGGTTTTACAATCTGTTACAATGTGGTGTCTAAAGGAAGCTCTTAATCAGATTTTCCACTGGGTCAGGGATAGTGCAGATTCGCTCTTTTCTCTCTGTTCAAAAATCCCATGTAGCTTTGCTGCTTGGCCTGTGTTTCTAAGCAGATGTCTAAACATGTATTTATATCAAACATATAATACAAATAATAACAAGCAGATGGCTATCATTGCATTGCACACCAAGAAAATGAAATCCATGCTGTTCCGACACATCCTTCAGCATGAACTCTCAACCCCCCCCCCGAGTAATCAATACCTCCTCCGGTGTTCTACTAGAAGGGGTCAGTTCCTTTAAATATCTGGGCCTAACACTTGATGAGCACCTATCCTTTGATACACAAATGACTAGAGTTATCAAAGTAACCAATCAAAAACTTGGCCTCCTATACCACACTGCTCCCTACCTTCTCACATCAAGCATGGAAGACTATTGCCTCTGCTACCCTCTTCCTTGGCTTGTTTTACAGTGCTCTTATACTTCACTCTGCTAAGACATCACTTCTGGCCAAACTTAAGATGGCCTATCATATAATCGCTCGCTTTGCTGCCAAGGCCCCAGCTCGCGCCCACAATTGTAGCATGTTTAACACCCATGGATGGCCGTCTTTTGAGGCCAAGCTGGACTTACCAGTGCTTTGTACCATTTTCAAACTCATCCATCTTCCTTCTCCACCTACCCTGTCGAATCTACTCACCCTGAAACCCATCCCTAGGACTCTTAGATCCTCTCATCTCCAGCTTCTAAGTCTACCTAAGACTAGTTTAACCATAGGCCAAAGATCATTCTCATTTACCGCATCCCAAAAGTGGAATAACCTCTCTGACACTTTACTCCCCTCTTCAAAAACCACCTCAAGGAAATTTTCTTCCCACCTCCAGTATGCAATGGTAACTGCAACTAACTCCCTCCTGGGTACCTGCTCTCCTTACTCACCCCCCTTATCTTTCTAGCCATCTTCCATCCCTACCTCCCCTCTCGCTGCCTACGCAAGCCCGCTCCCCTGACTCCCACTGTACCTGTTCCACCCATCCCTGTTCTGTTCAATAAATGATATATATGTTACATTGTTTTGCCTTGTAAATAAGCCATGTTAAAAAAAAAAAAAAAAACCTTGTTGTTTAGTCTGTCTATACTGTACTAAGGAAAAATTCTATGCGGATTCGAGAATAATGATTGTACTGACTGCCTGTTCATGAACATCATGTATTTGTATCCTCTGGCTGCACCTGACATTCTTACTTCTGTACAATACCGTCATTATTTTCCTTTATATGGAATATATTTGTTCCACAGGTTACCCCTGAAAAAGGGACTTGTGTGTCTCAGTTGGGCCTACCCAGTCATTACATTTTAAATAAAATAAATAAACAAATAATTTAAAGCAGCAGAAACGATGGATTTTAAGTCAGTAACACGCAAGGATTTTTCTACTCTGTCTCCCTTGGATGCTTTACCCAAGACCTCTCGAATTCAGATCACTTAAATCTCCTGGCTCTCTGGATCTGGTAAGCCAAACCCCTTCTTTTTCTTAACCACTGGGTTACCCATTCTCAATGGCACTGGTCATCACCCCAAACTCTGATGTGGGAAAGTGGGCTGCTTCCCCCTCCTGGACCCCTGGGTGCTGGCCCCTGCTACAGGGGGTGCCAGGACTTTTCCTTATGACCCAGGCCCCATAATCCACTTCAGCTTGGCTCTGTGCTGGTGCTACTTCAGCACCTGCCCCCTCATTTCTCTCAGCTGCTCATCTTAATGGCTTCACTGATGCAGCAGCTCCAAAACCCAGCTCTGCTCCAGTACTCCAGCCCCCTGCTACTGGCTGTCCTGCCACTGGGGAGATCCTGGGCACTGCCACTGCCCAGGTCCCTCTGAACAGCCTGCCTTCAACACTAGTGGCCCAAAGCTGCTCCGATTCCTGCTGATCCTCTACAGGGAATCTCTGCCAGGCCCACATCCCCTTCAGCACCTCCTGGGCTTGCGTTAAGATCCAGACAAGGGCCACCCTCCAAGGGCCTGCAATTACGGCCTGTGACCCACCTGACCTCCACGTGCCAGTGCTCCAGGACCTGCCCCTCCAAGCAGGCCCCATATTTGGGTGAAGGGCTCCCCAGCTCCCTCTGCCCCCAGGCCGCCCTGCCACACCAGGTATGAGGGAGAGCCACTGCCACTAGCTTCCCTCCTGTGGGGACTCTGCCACTGCCCCCACAGCCCTGGTGACCCAGGATCTCACTTTACAGGGGGTTTCTAAGGGCTCCTACCTTTTCTGGCCCCACATGGCCACCTACATTCCCTGTCCCCAGTGATGCAGGACCTGGCTAACCATAGTTCCCCCATGGAGCTCCAGTCCCCCAGCTCTTCAATGCCATGACACTGAGAAGGCCATCCTGTCTCCACTTTAGGGGGGGGTCCCTCCACTGACCCACCCGGACCACTGAGCTCCCTTACTTGCACACCTAACTCTGCTCCTCCAGCCATCCCCCTCCAGCCCCAGCCTAATGCCTGAGTTGGAAAGGCCCCAAAACTTTCTGTCTGCTCCCTGATATATCCCTAAACCTACTCTCTGCTGCCACCTTGAGATGTCCAGCAGCCAATATCCCCTAGAGCACTAAAAATTTCCTAGCTCTGGGGGGGATAGGAGGGGGAAGGGATACCTAATTGGGAGCATAGGGGCTTACATGTATAAATATAGTACTGTAGTTCAAGGATTCCTAGATGAGGAAGTCACCACTATGTAGACATGTACAGGTCTGGCCAAAAAGGTTTGTGGTTATGTTAGCCATTCTGTAAAGACATGGAAGCTATTATGAAACATTCAACAGTGGAACTACCTTCCCCTCCACCACCTGAAACAAGATGTGGACACAAGATGGAATTCCACTTATTACATGACGGAATGGCTGCTAGTACAATAGAAGGCTATCCATCAGTATGCAGTAGAGCATTGTATTAGCAAGGGAGATATAAACATCAGCCCAAATCAGTGGCACCTGATGGAGACCCTCTGCACTGTTCCAAAGCCCTTTAAGGAGGTCACAAGGATGCTAAGTGCTGATGCAGCTGGTCTAAGCCAAGTACCCTTCCTCATTGCCTTCATAAACCTTCCACTTCTTTGCATGTAAACACAATGGTGCCTATGCACTAATGGGTAGAAAGTACGGGCAAAAGGCACGTACCCCACCCACATAGCTGCATGGCTCTGGACAGGCACAGAGTGTGCAGTAGTCACTACCGCATGCACCCGCGGGGCACCTCTCTGTGGCGGCCAGGGGTGGAGTAGCAGACCTTGGTGGGCATCCAATCAGATGTCCGTCCTGGGTCCCATTGTGAATCACCTGCATGTGGGGGTGGAGGGAGCCACTGGCTAATAATGAAGCAGCTGGGGTACTGGGATCAGGGATCAGGGTAGTGCGGACTGGGGCACCTCCATGTGTGTGGGGGGGATGACTTGTTCCACACTGGGGACAGGGCAGCCATGTGTTGGGGTGTATAATGTTCACATACTGGGATGGGGCTGCAATGTGTTGTACATACTGGGGATGGGGCAGTCATGTGTTGGGGGTATGCATTGGATCAACGGGGATGGGGCAAACATGTGGGGGGGAGCAGTCGGCATGGGACATGAGTCTAGAAGTATTTGATTGGTACTGCCGGGACCTGTGCGAGTGTGCTGTTGTGTGTGTGGGGGGGGGCTGCCATACTGCTGCTGGGACCAAGTTGGGATCCTGTGTGTGCAGGGCTGGGCACATACAATGGTTATGGCAGAGTTCCCCCCTGGCATAACCGGCACCTTCCTATGCCCCCCTGTGTGCAGCACTATGCGCCTTGGTGAATGGCACATAGTGCAGACATGCCCCCGGCGTGTTGCTGCATGTGTGACCAGGGGATCTGGCATGTAACTGCCTTGCCTGCCATTCGTAAATACCACTGGGGGTCTGCAGGATCCCTGCTGTGCATCATTCACATGTAGCTATTCCTACACGCCCAGTTTCTGCGGTGCATAGGCATAGTGCACAGGGCCCAAAATGAGGAAAAGGAGGATACCACTGTTCTCAATGTACTAGAAAGGATAAGATCATGTTTCTGGAATGACACATGCATTTCAAAAATGCACACAGATGACCACTACATCCAGCCCACTCTCTTGGACCCTCAATACAAAGACACATTTGAGACGTTCTTTAATATACAAGAATGCAGTAAGGATCAGCAGTCCTATAAAGCCTTGCTTCTACAGCTGGTCTCTGTACGAATGGGACAAAACAAGAAGAGGAACACAAACTGAGAATAAGATTAACACTCATCATCATCATCATCATCCCTTGTTGCAGTCACACTGACAGACCAGATGGAGGAGAGGCAAGAGGGAAGATGCCAATGTGTTTCCACTGGTAGCAAACATCATAGGAGTCACTCATTTTTGTCTCCAAGTCAACCTGCTACTACTACTGTTGATACACCCCCAGAAAGGCAGCCATTGATGACAAAGCACTATGGGAAAAAAATATCTGACTATGGCTTGATGAAAAAACACAGCAGGTCACTTTCTGACACAGTGGTGCCTGAGATTCCAGCAAAATGGTGCAGGATTACCTGGATGAGAACGTGCCACTAGCAGAAGGAGATGAGCCTCTATTGTACTAGTACCAAACAAAGACCATTTGACCATCTTTGTCACAGTAAGGTGTTGAGCACTTCAGTTACCCATCTGCAAGTACATACTTAGAGAGAGGTTTCAATGCTGCACCAACAGAAGAACGTGCCTTTCAACCCAAAATGTAGAGATGCTCACTTTTTAAAAAATGCACTTGCTCCTTTTTCCAAAGCCTGCTTTGCCATTGCTTATGGATGATGAATCTCCTACACTTTCGTCTGAGCTAATATAGGAGGATGATGATGTGGATGGGGAGGGCTTCTGTGTCCATTAGTTTTTTCCTCTGATCCAGTAGCCTGAACACACACTGTGGAATGATGCACTGTTACCTTCACTCGGTCTTGTTTGGATTTATGATCGGTCAATATTTTCCAGGCCTCCACAGGCCGAATAAATAATTTTTGGGACAGTGTTGCCCATGAAACCAGTGAGTACAACACTTTGTCATGGCATAACTGGAAGTCTTGTCCATATGTGGCACTGTCCCAGTGGGCACACAATTTCTGGAATCAGTAGCCCACACTGTGGGATGCTGCACTGTTGTCTTCACTCAGTCTTTTTTTTTTAAAATCCAGTTGTACAAGTGAAAGGAAAAGTGTGACTCCCACTGGGGCTCGAACCCAGGACCTTGGCAATCCATGCCATTGCTCTTAACCACCTGAGCTACAAGAGTCTCTCAGGCAATCAAGCTTCCTGAATTTTCCCTTGAATCACACACATTCCTTTCACGGAGTTGATAAGTGAGCAATGTAGGCAGTCTCAAAGACTCAAATTACTCCCACTTTCTTTCTCTCAAATGCAGTTAAGCCACTGCAAGGAAATTTTGAAAATCCAATTGTACAAGTGAAAGGAAAAGTGTGACTCCCACAAATAACTTTTGGGAAAATGTTGCCCAAAACACCAGTCTGTACAACAGTTACCCATGGCATAACTTGAAGCCTTGTCCCTGTGTGACACTGTCCCAATGGGCACACAATTTGTGGAACCAGTAACTCACACTGTAGGATGATGCGCTATTGTCTTTGTGCTTAGCTCCCGAACTCGGACAAGCCTTAGTGCAGTCCTGCCGATCTGTGTACAATCTGTGTACAATCTCTGAACAAATGGTACCTAGTTCAATGGGGTAACTTACATGAATCCAGTTGGTACCTTTTTTTAAACAACCCTTATCCTACAAGTTGGGCAATTTCTGTGATTCTCCTTATCTCAGAAAGTTGTCAAACAGAAGGCCAGATCTCCGAGACAGCACTGCAGCAGGGCAGCATACCTCTGGTAGCTCCAATGGCCCTAGAAGGAATTAAATCAATATTTCACAACTTATGTATCAGATAATAAAGCTTGACATTTCTTCTCAATGCACAAATGTTGACAGCCTTCAAAGGGCTCAATGAATCAATGCAGCTGAGCAAAAAGTAGCTGACACAGAGAAATGGCTCACATCAGAGAGCAGGACCAAGGCATTAGTATAATATGGGGATAAACTAGACAACTTGGCGAGTAGAGGCCATCTACACAACCGTTGTTTTGTGGGATTCCCTGAAGGCTGCGAAGGCAGCTCTAGGAATACTTTCCTGCAACAGGCCCTGCCGGAGATCCTTGGCCAGCAGTGCCCTCTAACCATTGAAATTGAGTGATGTCACAGCTCGCCGGCACCCGACCCAAACCTGGGTAATGTCCACGGCTGATACTGGCCAGGTTTCTGTGCTTCACAGAAAAAAAGAAAATCATGGAATTGGCCCTTCAAAAAGGGGGCCTCTCTTGGAGAGGCCACACGGTCTGCATTTTTCCAGATTTCTCTCAGGACCTGACCGCAAGATGAACAACCTACTTGTCAGCTCAGAAGGCCTTAATGGACTTTACTGGAGAACAGCACATGTGGTGCCCCTCCACAAAAGTGATCCCAAGGATGACCCAGGGAATTACAGACCGGTCAGTCTGACCTCAATCGTGTGCAAGCTCATGGAGACCATATTTAAGGAAAGGTTGGTAGAATATCTAGAGGATATTGGTCTCCAGGATATGAGGCAGCACAGGTTCATGGGGGGGAGGGGATTGTGTCGAACAAATCTGCTTAACTTCTTTGACTGGGTCACTAAGACAGTAGACAGGGGCCAAATGGTAGACATCCTCTATCTGGATTTCAGTAAGGCCTTTGACTCTGTGCCCCACAAAAGGATGATCAGAAAGGTGGAGGATCTCAGGGTTGGGGATAAGATGGCCAGATAGGTGGAAAGCTGGCTGAGGGACAGAACCCAGAAGGTGGTTGTGGGGGGAAGAGTTATCTGGCACCAGAAAGGTCACCAGTGGGGTCCCACAGGGCTCTGCACTGGGGCCGATGCTGTTCAATGTCTTCATCAATTACATTGGGGATGACATTAAGGGCAAAATGTGCCTGTTCATGGATGACACCAAGCTTTGTGGGAGAGTGCACACAGCTGAAGGGATACAGGACCTAAAGGATGATCTGGAAAATCTGGGGAGGTGGTCTAGGATTTGGCAGCTTGGCTTTAATGCCAAGGAATGCAAAGTTATGCACTATGGAGCCAAGAATCCCAGGATGGAGTACTACCTGAGTGGAGT
The DNA here is from genome assembly GCA_016271365.2 of Neoceratodus forsteri. NCBI lineage: Eukaryota > Metazoa > Chordata > Ceratodontiformes > Ceratodontidae > Neoceratodus > Neoceratodus forsteri. Next base: position 442,724,790 of record CM057456.1, on the reverse strand, counting down.
CCAGGTATCTGCATCAGAGGAGGAGGAGGAGGAGGAGGAGGAGGAGAAGGACCTGGAAGTGATGATTACTAGTGACCTGAAGCACTCCAAACAGTGCAAGAAAGCAGCAGCAAGGGAAAACAAGATTCTGGGATGCATAGCTAGGGGGATCAGTAGTAGGACAGAAAAGGTTATACTGCCCTTGTACTGTTCACTGGTGAGGCCACATCTCGAGTATAGAATTCAGTACTGGTGCCCACACCTCAAAACGGACATTGACCTGCTGGAGAAGGTCCATAGGAGGGCTACAAAGATGATAATGGGTCAGCAAGTTAAGGCATAGGAGGAGAGGTTGAGGGCACTGAACTTGTACTCCCTGGAGAACAGGAGAGAGAGAGAGAAGACATGACTGGGACCTTCAGGTACTTGAAAGGGATAATTAAGGTGGATGAGGAGGGTGTCTTTAAGCTGAGTGGCAACCATAACGTGAGGGGGAACAGTCTTAAGCTGGAGGGGTGGATGTTTAGGAGGGAGATCAGGAAGTATTTCTTCATGGAGAGGGTGATAGACAGTTGGAATGCATTGCCAGAAGAGGTGGTTTCATTGAAGACAGTGGGCAGCTTCAAGAGAGGCTGGGACAGGCAAAGGGGGAAGATAAGGATCATGGGTAGGGAGGAGACTCAGAGACAGTAGCTCAAGCTGTGGACCCTGCAATACGAACAGACTAGACAGACCAAATGGCCTTCTTCTTCTGGCTTCTTCATATGTTCATATGTATGTTAGTATGACTTGAGAGTCCCATACAGCCTATACTGTTTGGCTTTGCTGATAGTCATGAGCAACAGGGTCACTAAACAGTTTGACGTACCACAATCTGCCGAGAACTACATATCCAAACACTGGTCACACACAGATTGGTTGAAATATTGGCCCTGGGGAAGGGAGGAAGCTGGAAATCACAGTTCCACAGCATGGATACAACTCTGGTACCTGATCATGCTGAATTCCAATATCCATCATACTTAATCCCACTAAGCGCCAACCCTGAATCTGCAGCCTGGCAGCCGTCACCCAAAAAGTGGTATAATCAGAATACCAAAGCAGTCAAGCACAAGTAGACAGATCATGTTCCCCTGCTTATGCAGCAGAAGCCACAAAGGTGGGAGAGCAACTCCAATGTCATCTGAAACACCATCCCCCCAATGGGAAACAATCATTATGTACCTTTAATGCAAACTCCTTTGGAAGAAAGACCACAAGACCCCCCTCCACAGAAGATGTCAGCTGCAACCATCTCTGACCCTCCGAATCGCCTTGAAGTCTTGGGCTGAAGTACTCAGCCTCATGGGGACCACCATAGGCCTTCCTCACTCCTATGAATCCCCCTACGTCAAGGAACAACGCAGTGGCACATCTGTAATTCCAGACTTTGCCAGCACCTCCACCTACAGTATATGAATGCTCAAGAAATGTGACTTGTTCTTTTATTTTCAAGAAGCACTCACTGACAAAAGCACTCCAGCATACTTATCCAGACTACTGTGTAATTAAGTCCCAGACTGTCTTAAATGAGTAACCCCCCCTTCTGTAGCCGTCATTCATACTATTGCCTAACCTCTCTTCCTCTCTCCCAGGAATGGTATTGCCGTTTTAAGGACAACTCTATAAAAAACAAAAACAAAACAAGAATGCAGAATGAGAACACAGAATGAGAATTCAACTTTTTTTCCACGGTTGTCCACTGGTGGGAGGGGGTATGCTTTTAGGAGGGCAGCCTTTATTATGCAGTCGACTAAATGGCTCAGCAGGTCCCATCTCAGAGCCAAGGTTCTAAAATCTGGGTTCCAAGTCACGTTAGCTCCAGATCTTCTCTGCATTGCCCCGAATTGTTGCCTCCTGCTCCCAGCAAAACTAATCATGCTGATGGCTCAGACCACATACCAAAAATGGATCTCTAGTGACTTGCCTCATGCTAGGTTTGGGATCATCAATGAAGCGGCCCCACTAGCCATCATGTAAGTACACAAAGTGTTGGGGGGGACTGCTTTCTCAACCCAGGTAATGTTTTCCACTGCCTTGGAGCAACCTAAATAAAACTCCGTCAAAGGCAACCCACCTTGCTGTGTGGTACTGATTGCCTGGTGACCGAAGGTCTAAGGTCCAGGGAGTAGGGGGATATTCATGCCACACGCACTATTATCAACCCCAATGGGAGACCTGTTGCAACAGTGGGTCTGGAAGCTGTTTGTTTCTGCTTTAAAATTGTTTACAGTTACTCATGTCTCATACTGGCCTTCCATGGTTCACTGTGTATACTGCACTTTAAACTGTATAGTTCCAGTTAATCATTTTATGACCTATCAGTTCATGGGCATGCCTTATTAGTATTAGTTTGTTAGTCTTGTTGACATGTGCTTTTAGGCTTCATGTCTGCTTGGAAAAGTTTACTATTTCAGTATATCATAATGGGTCCCCCCAGGTTGACCAAATAGGAGACTGCAAAATGTAGGACACCTCCTCCTCCTCATGCACTCCTAAAATGGCAGGCAGAATGTCTTCATAAATGGCAGTCAGTTGCCAAGTAGCCTAACCTGGTCTGCCCCGCCCGCCAGTCAGGGACTTATTAACTCCCCTTCTACTGCATCCTTTTCAGGGGTGCCTCCTCCTTTCACGAGCAACAAACCTTCTGAGGACCCAGGCTGTGGCAGTAATTACTGTCCCAGGAATGGGGCTTTGCCACCCGAGAACCTCTCCACCCCTGGGCAGTACTAGACAGTACTGTCACACACCACATGGACATAGGAGATCAATCCTACAGCATGGAAATGGTACCAGACTATATGGATGGTTAAATGGGTTGTTAGGCTCATTGCTTCCTGCATGTCACATTTGGGCTAAAGATGGCTTCTGCATAAATGGCCACAGGAAGATTAAGTAGGAATGGAATGGGTGGGCCTAGGGGCAGTAAAGAGGGAGAGGATAAAGGAGGGAACTTAAGATTAATGTCTATGGTAATTCATATGTTATATGGTGTATGATTCTAACTTTTGCTGTGCCAGGGCTGTTTTTTGGCCCCCTGGCCTTGTTCCCTTGGTCACTTTTGTATCCTGGATTTTCATCCAGAGCGTCGGAAAGTGACAGCCTTTCCATTTGCACTGTTCGATGTTATTGGGTTACTCAGAAGTGCCCCTCTCTTACAAGGAGGTAAATGGATGTCAGCCAGTGCTCTTGTAATCTGATCCAGGCACTATATATACAGATATGGTTCCCCTCTCAAATTCCAGTGGCTGACGTCTGAGCCATAAGTTGAAATGTTCAAGGCTTTAATTCATTTGTTAAGTGTAAAAAAGTTTTAACCCACTTAAAGAAGCTCCATGCCTACATTACCCTATTGCAGAAGACCTGGATGACTCACAGCATTAGAGGTTTCTAAACTAAAATGAGAATGGGTAGAGTTAGAGGTACACAACGTTAACCCTGGCAAAAAAGCAAGGTATCCATTCTCCTACAAAAAAGCTGCAGTGGTCCCTCACACAAACTGCATCAGATCAGGAATGTAAATGGGTTTTTGTTAAGTTGTCCATGCCTTAGGGACCTCTAAATCTGGCCAACTTTTATGGTCAAAACTCAGATGACCCCCTATTTTTCCACAAGTTGAGCCAGGAACTGGGCCACTTCAGACCTCCCTCCACATCACTCGTGATGGAGGCGGACTTCAATGTAGCAATTGAAGCCTGCTTTAATTGTACTTCAGGGATGCCAGAACCCCATGCATAGGTCTCTTGCTTGCAGAACACAATCTGTCAGACAACTGGTGACTCCACCATCCCAGCACAAGGGGCAACACTTGTTTCTCATCAGCCCATCCTACCTCTAGCAGCGTTGACATGTGGCTCTTATCCCCTCATAATGCTGATCACCCATAATAATGTAGACATCTGCATTCACCCCATTGTTATTTCCAGCCATGTCCCAGTTGCTCTGACCATGATATAGGGCCCTCAGACCCCCCGCACACACAAAATCATGGAGGCTAGACCCCCTTCTCCTTCATGATACTGACTTTCAATCCTTGGTAAAGGCAGAAACTGTGGCATATTTTGCTGCTAACAACACAGGTGAAGTGTCTAAAGCCATGGACTGGGAGGCATGTAAGGCCACACTATGGGGACAGATCATTAGCTATGTTGCCCACTGGGGAAAATAGAGAAAAGCTGAAACACAGCTAATGGAAAAAGGGTTGCAAGAACTTGAAGAAACCTATAAACAAATCCCCCCAGGAGCTAATGGCTAAGATGGTCAGCACCAGAATTAAACTAAATTAACTCTTAACTAGAAAGGCAGAACTATACCTTTTCCATATGAAACAAGCATATTGGGAAGGAGGTAATAAGGCCAATAAATTGCTGGTCTATCAGGTTAAGAAACGCCAGATGGAGAGACACATTCCAGGTCTCAGGGACAGAGCTGGAATGATCTGCTGTGCCCCCAAGATATCAATGATATGTGGGAATTTTACCAAACTCTATGAATCACAATCCCTCCAGCCTGAGACCATCCAACAATTCACTGATGGAATACCTCTCTACAGAATTCCTCAACAGCAGGGAGAACTATTGAGTGCCCCAATCACCCTACTAGAAATCAGGAAGGCAATTCTAGCACTTAATAAAGGCAAGACCCCCTGGGGATATGGCTTCCCAGTGGACTATCATCCACTGCTGAAGGATTAACTGGTCCCTACACTCTTGGATATGTTTCAGGATGCGTTTGTCATGGGTATTATGTCCCCAACCCTCCAGGAGGCCATTATCACCACGTTTCCCAAAAAAGGTAAAGACAACACTGCCCCAGGGAACTGCAGGCCAAAATCCCTTATTAATACAGATGCCAAAATCCTAGCCAAGGTCCTGGTGGCCAGACTAGAACCACTGCTTCATGGCTTGATACACCCATCACAGTCCATGTTCATCAAAGACCTCCACAACATGGACCATTTATGCATGTTACTCAATGTGATGCATGCTGCTCAAAAGGGCTCCAAATCAGCAGTGGTGGTTGCAGTGGATTTTGAAAAGGCATTTGATTCAGTGGAGTGGAATTTTCTCATGCACACCATGTCCCACATGGATGGACCCTCATTTCCTACAATGGGTCAGGCTGCTGTATGTCTCCCCAAGTGCCTCCATACTAACAGGCTTCGCTTTCCATCTTTCCTGCTACAGAAGGGCATGAGACAAGGATGTCTGCTCACCTGCTTACTATTTCTGCTGGCCTTAAAGCCCTTGGCTATCACCACCAGCAACCACCCTAACCTGACCAGCATACAGGCAGGGAACAGACAATATCATACCCTCTTATACTTAGATGATCTGCCCATTCTCCAGGAAAATGGGGACACCTTCCTGATGTCCCTCCACCTGGAACTATTGGACTGCTTTACTACAGTCTCTGGCCTTTGGGTTAACCATTCCAAGACTGAAGTCCTACTTCCACATGTGTCCTGTGATGGACAGCCATTCACTGACAAGGGCATGCAATGGGCCTGGGCTGGAATCACATACCTAGGTATAAAGATCTATTGCTCCATCCCCAAGATGCTATCTCTGAACCTAGCCCCCGCTGAACACTGCTCTGGCAAAGCTGGACAGATGGGAGCTCCTGAACTTATCACTTGTACAAAAGCTAGAGACATTGTGCATGATGCTAGCCACAAAATGTAATTGTATGTTGGCTCAACTACCCATCACAATCTCTGCATTCTGGTTTGCTAAACTTGATAAGCTCACAGGTCATTTCCTATGGGCAAACAACCCCCCCCAACCCGGTACAGCAGGGTGAAATTATGAGCTCACTGGACCAGGGGAGGTTGGGGCCTACTGTGGTTCCAAGGCTACCACATCACTTACATGAATTCTCAGATAGTTCTGTGGTTCACATCAGCATGTTCCACTTTTTCTCAATGGCTCACACATGAACAGGAGGTTAGTAAATCATTCATGGCCGCCATGCTCCTATATAACAGACGCACCCCTAGCCTCAGAGAGCACCCCACCATAGGAGCATCCAGGGTATAATGGTTCAGGATGCATGACATTTTGGTACTGAATTCTGCACCCCCCCTCAGGCTGCCCCCTATGGTGCAATGAAACTGTAGGAGAGAAATTCCCTGACTGGTGCACCTGGGCAGAAAAGGGCATTCACCAAGTGAAGTATCTACTGACTGCAGATGGACTACATATAGAAACTTTCATGACCCTGCAGCAATCATATGACATCCTGAAACACAATTTCTGGAGGTACCTCGAGCTTTGGAGTGCAATAGGCCCCACACTACAACAGAGCCTTCCCAACTTTCCCAAGCGTCCACCCAATTTATAACTCACACCACACAGTTAGCTAAAGGCAGAGCCAATCACTGCTACAAACTCCACTGGGAGGCCCTGCCTGCTCAATCTATCCCCTCCAGAACTGCTTGGGAAGCAGAACTCCTGATCCAGGATAGCTGGCGAAGTTTGGTCAAGTGCTCTATGCTGAGCTCACAAAGTGTGTAGAGATGGACATAACAGGCATATACAGAATAAGATTATGCAGCATTGGTGTAGGATGCCAGCAGTGCTCAGCTGTTTAAGCTTTCTGTTAGACACCAAGTGCTGGAGGTGCTCACAATATGGCATGCATCTCACTCATGTCCTACGGGATTGCCCCCACTATCCAAAGTTTTTGGCACAACATCAGACAGGTCTGCACCTCAGAGGTGGGTTCCTACACCCCTTTAGATGCACCACTTTTATTATTGGGGTCACCCACACAACAAATGCCAAACACTCTAGTGCTCTACAGCGGATAGTGGCAGTCGGTGTAGTAGCAAAAAGACTCCTACTTCTGAAATGGAGAACCACTGACACTCCAACCAAAGTAGAGTGGCTCAATCCAATTGGTCAACTGGCAGCACTAGAATGTCTCTCTCATGCTAACCTGGCACTATGCATGCTGATTGGCCTGGGGGCCCTACCTAGACTCACCCATCTGTCCTAATGTACAAGGGGATCCCCTCTGGGTATCAGTCCCCCTAAGGTGGTTTTGATAACATGGCTTATATATCCCCACCTGCTAGTACTTTGGTCTCCACTCCCTTGTCTGGGCAGGGTGGTAATCCAGTTTTTTATGCTTATAAGAAAGACTCGCCATAAGGGGATCCTTTACCTTTATGTACTGTCACCCATAACCAGATTTAAACATGTAACAGCTCTTGGTTTGTCTAAAAGAAGATGTCTTTATTTAAACTTTTGTTGTTGCACAAATGTACCAATATCACACTGACCCTTATAGGCACTACCTGGTAATTTCACATTAGTAATACTCTGTTATAAACTTGCAATGTCCTTCAGCACAACTGTTAGTACTTTGTGTGTTTTGTTAGATGTTTTCCTAGCTTGTATTGGTTGATGTGATGTTCTTTTGGTTTTAATAAAAAGATTAACTGAAAAAAATGTTTTGTGAATTTTTGGTAGACTTACACAGGCCGAATAAATAATTTTGGAGGGCAACACTGCCTGTAAAACTAGTATGTGTAACACATAACTATGGCATAACTGGAAGCCTTGTCCATGTATGGCACTACTCCAATGGGCACACAATTTTTGGAACTAGTAGTGCACACTGTGGGATGCTGTACTGGTATGTTTTAAGGGCATACATAGGCCTTACAGTTACAATCATGTTATTTCTTATTTGAGCATAGTAACATACATAGTAACATGGTAGCTGACGGCAGATAATGACTGCTAGGCCCACCTAGTCTGCTTGTATTTCCTGCCTGCATCAGCAGCCGCTGAACCTACATGATCATTGGCTATCACCTCTCTTCACCCCATCTAGGGTTCCCTTATGTCTATCCCATGGATACTTGAATCTGTCCATTGTGTTAGCACCCACCACTTCCTGGGGTAGGCTATTCCAAGCATCCACCACCCTCTCCATGAAGAAAAACTTCCTCACATTTCCCCTTATCCTGCCTCCCTCCAGTCTCATATTGTGCTCCCTCGTCCTTGTACAACACTTGTGCTGAAAGATGTCTCCCATGTACACTTTGGTCAAGCCTTTAAGATACTTGAAGGTCTCTATAATATCCCACCCCAACCGTTCCCTTCTCTCCTCAAGTGTATACATATTGAGTTATTTTAATCTGTCCTCAATTGTTTTCTGATGCAAGCACTTCATCATTGTGGTCGCCGTTCTCTGTACCGCCTCCACCCTGTCTATGTCTTTGCGAAGATGTGATCTCCAGAACTGAATATCGCATTCCAGATGAGGCCTCATCAGCATTTTGTACAATGGCAGCACCACCTCCCTTCTTGTGCTCGTGATATCCCTTCCTATGCACCCCCAACATCCTGCTGGCCCTCCCCACAGCCTTGTTACACTGTTTGGCCACCTTTAGGTCATCTGAGATAATTGTTTCTAAATCCTTCTCTTCCCTGGTGATTGTCAGCAATTCCCCCTCCCCATCCTGTAGCTCTCTGCAGGGTTTCTTCACCCCAGGTGCATGATCCTGCACTTCTTTGCATTAAACTTCAATTGCCACATGTCTGACTACTCTTCCAGCCTTCTCAGATCCCTCCTCAATCTTGCAACCCCCACTGGTGTGTCTACTCTGTTGCAGATCTTGGTATCATGCACAAATAGGCAAACCTTCCCCTCTAGCCCTTCAGCAATGTCACTGATGAAGACAATAAAAAGGACTGGCCCCAGTATCGATCCCTGAGGTACCCCATTGGCCACCCTCCTTTTGTCATATTTTAACCCATTTACTACCACCGCATTATTACTTAGTCACATGCTATTTACTACTACCATTGTCAGTGTTTGACACTGACTGAACAGACACAGTTTTTAGAACCAGTACTCCTCAATGCTCTATGGCACCATCCTGCTATTCTGGGTGCTTCATCAACCCAGTGCATTATGTGATTTCATTTTATCTCATTTCCTAATGACTTCTAATGGTCGAACCAGTGCAAACTGGCTTGCTGTTAAGAGAACTGCGACTAACTTTTCATGGTTCAACAGTCAAAGTTTGTGAGAGCACACACAGCAAAGAGATAAACTACTTAAGAAAGCAGTTCTTGCAGAGCTAGTAAAAGTGTATGTCTACTGCTCACCTGGTGGGTCTCTGTTCATCCAGACAGTACTATATACCTTTTCATTATTACTGTTATTTGTAATTTAATAAACTAGTTTATATAATATTCTTAAAGTAGTTTATCGCTTTGCTGTGTGTGTGGGTGCCAGTATCTTTTGTTGGGAGGGTTGAAAAAAAAACTTGACTGCCAACTTATCTTCTGCCACCTGATGACTGCTTACCTCACCACCACAAAATACCATAAATGATGGTACACTTGCCTTGTACTCAGGCCACGTGCCTGGGACCACAGAATGTTGAATCAGCTTGTTTACTCTTGTTTCCCTTGCCTGTCAAATTTCTTCTGGAATCAAAGTCAGGAATTCCTCTGCTCCTGTGGTCACCTGCCAAAACATTCAAACTGTAGGTGAGATGGTATATTGGCATCACAGCAACTCCGGCACTGCGAAGACCATCACAGCGACAGGAATCAGGCAAAACCCGCTCATCACTGTGATGGTCTGTGCAGTGACCAGGACAGCCTTGCTGGGTGTTTCGCCCCCCCCGGTCCAGCTCCGACTTGGAGTAGGAATCCTAGAGACCTGGAGGTGTGGGGGGGTTCGGGGGCACAGCCCCCCCGATTGTATGCACCGACATCCCCGAGGCTACAATGCAGAGAGTCGGCATGGTAGCTATTGCTGTAGGGGATGTTGGTGCTAGCACTGTCGGAAGCGCTATGATAAAACCAGGTGAGATGACCATGCTGCAGTCAAGTATGGCTGAAGCTCTGAAGAACTGATGTATAAATATTTGTTAAAAGTGATGAAAAAATCAACTTAAAGGCCTTCAAAAGCAAAAGAAAAAACATTTAATTTGGAAAAACCACAAAAGAGAGGCTCCTATTCATAAATTCTGTGTTACTGAATCTGGACTAGAGAGAAAATTGTGAATGGTACAATGGCAGCAATAGCCAGCTGCATGAAGGCAAAGCCTAAGAGCAAGAAATCGCCCCAACTGACTGCCCTGACAGCCACATCTCTGCCTTTGTTTAGCCCAGTAGAGTTGCCTGTGCAGCAGACCCCAGTCCAGGGAAGAGTAAAGTAGAAAGGAAAGACAACAGTTTGAAGAGAAAATCAAAGCGATGGAGCCGTGCCAGCAAACATGGTGTTTTGGAGTCAGTAAGCTAGAGACCAATGACGCTTTCAGGACAACATTTTCAAAACCAGAAGCTAAGATTGTTAAGGATGTTAATATTTTAATAGGGGACTAGTTTGCTTTTGTGCTGTTTTATTTGCCTGTTATTTACATTATGTATTACTCCTGTGCCACTGGCACTTTGGACTGTGACTGTTTATCTACCTATATGTTTGAGAATTGTGTGCTCTTCTTTGTGCCATTGTATTGATTACCCCAGACATAATCAATCTATTCCAACAAAAATAGTCGGATAGGTCAGGCACAAATCAAGTGAATGAGCACATGTGACCCCTAGGTGGCACTATCCAAAGGGATACTACCCCTGCCTGCTTGGCTAGTTGCAGATTAAGGGGCCTAGGTACTGAAATGGGTGCCTCCACCCACTGGTCAGGGTTGTTAGTGGTCAAGCTAACCTGGGCACAGCCCTCTGGGACACTGTAACCCCCCTCTTTCCTTTCTAGTGACCTGAACGGTATACAACAATCACTTTCACAATGACCCTTATTCACCATGCAATTACCCACATTGTTTGCACTTACCACCAGGGCTGGTTCCGCTAGCTTGACCCTGGGGACCCCTGTAAAACAAGGTTATGCACAGCAAATAGCAACAGTACAGTACTCTTGGCACACACTGGAACCACATTCAGGTTAAATGCAAAAAGAGTTAGATCTGATTTCTTCAGGGGACTTGAACAAGGGAGGGGCGTAATCAGATTGATTTGCTTAAAGGCTATATCAATCAGACAGTTATGCTCGCACTTTAGAGTTCCTACACAGTCACACACTCTGGGTACCCAAGTAGGAAGACGGTGGGCTAGCCAGGAACGTTGCCCGGAGTAGGCTGGCTCACAGCTGGTTGGGGCCCTGTGATGGAAGAAAGCAACATGCACTACACACACTATTTGTAATCTGGAGCTGGAGGGTTCAGTTCATGACAGAAAAGACAACAAAGCAATCAGATGACAACACTTTAGATTTAGCTATTGTTGCAGGAAGCTACCCTGATGTTTACTCATGATACCCAATACAGGACACAGGCAGGACTAAATTGAGATAGCAGGTTGTTGAACTGGAGTGCCAGGAGAAGCGGGGCCCACACAAATCACCGAGGCATAGTTCCTGTTCAAAGTATGAGCAGGGGGCTGATCTACAAGCAGGTCTCTCGTTGATGGCTTTCTCTGTGCGGCGGGTGGTCTGGCTGAGCCAGTGTGGCAAGCCCAGGCCCAATGGAGATCAATATGGATTCAGTCCGTGGGAGCTGGATGCAGCCTCCAGCAAGCAGAACACAGTTCAGCACACAGTGGGGAACCAAATCACGACCCACTAACAGCACACAACACATTTACATTTAAGAAATTCTACTGTACCAGGCAGATTGCTATCCGGTCGCAACTACAAAGTCTCTGCACAAACCAGGAGCTCAAAGGTGGCTGGAAAGCCTGACAAGCCGATCGCATTCAGTAAATCTTCAGTCTTCTTCAGGTAAATTTCCCTCTCAGGGACAGCAGGCAGACAGGAAGGCCAAAACTCAGCCCTTTCACAGTTCTCCCATGCGAATCTATGCAGGATTACTGCTCGACTATCTTGAGCTGTTACTCCTTCACTTCCCAACTCAGATCTGAACTGAAACTGCAAGCAGTCTGGGACTTTCCCCAGGATCCAAAAGAGTTGGTTGGCAGATTCCTCTGTCAGTCACTACAAGCGCTTCCCCTCTAGGTTCATTTAGGTGCCAAAAGCCGCAAACTACAATTCCTACAGAATTTTGCTCCTACAAAGTCCCTGGGGACAGGCTCTATTTTAGAGTCCCCAAAGGTACTGATTGGCCCATTTCAGCAGTCCAGGACCAAGATGGTGGAGATAAACAGAAATGTCCATGCTGCAAAGAAGGCAGGTTAGACAAACTGCAATATTATTACTATTCTACTAAATGATCAGCAAACAAGTACATCTTCTAACAGAGCTCCCTCTGTGCTAATAGCGATGGCAGAATGGAGCAATTATTTGGTTGTCTGGGTGGGACTCAAGCATAGAAACACTCAGCCCACTCCCAGATTAATTATGACTGCAATCCAGGCAGCTCTTAATGGGACAGTACACAGAGGCTATACAGGCACTCTTTGGCAATACATTTAAACTGCTAAAATGCAGGACACCAGCCTGGCAGTGAGCATTTAGGCAAGCTCAAGGAAGACTTTTTGGGAACCCCCATTTGTAGGGAGGTACACCCTTCCCTGCCTGGAGAAAACTTGGCATCCACGTCAAGTCTGTACCATCACAATATTGAAAATGCACTATATACAAGACATACGTGACATTAGCATGCTGTGGAAATACTACATGATGCATCAGTTAATCGTAACTTATCACATTACTATACATTTCAATATACTTCACAATACTATATCCGCACTGACAATACTTATGCATGTTCCATGCAGGTGATACTGATTCCACTGTGATTAACATACTTGTAACATCACAGTACTGATTCATGTTATAACGTCTTGCACATTAAACAATGTAGTAGGGAGCCCTTCTCTATCAGCTAACTTGGGACTGGATGGGGCAGGGGCACCATACTGAGAAGGAAGAACAATCAACCTGGAATTGGCCATTAAGCTCAGTTTGGGTAGTGAGCTCTGAGAAATATAAACACCTTTGTGAACCACATTGACAGTCAAATCCACTGGCCTCCCAGGAGAGTTATAACTGAAGCGCAATACTGACTTGACAGCTCGGCCAGTCTTTCTGGGGGGAACAGCCACAGTCTCTGTACTTTCAGCACTAACTTTGGAGCTTTCGTCAGTTGTGAGGGGTGCCTCTGCACAGATGGGAATATCCAAACTGGGAGCACTGTCAGCTCCTTGCTCTGTAGGCTCTGTTTCCACACCACTTGGCTCATTTAGAGCAGGTTCTGGCACAATTAGGCTTTGTGGCACTGAAGGGGGGCTGTCAGCACTCTCATATTGTTGTTCAAGTTCTGCTGTATCACCAGAGAGACTCAGACCATGAGCTCCTTCTTCGGGCAAGTCACACAGTTTCACTAAACACAGGGAAACTGCAGCCTCAGACATGATACTTTGCACTTCACTTTCAGGGAGCATTGGCTCCAAGGATGAAGCTGGGGGGTTAGGCAGTCCAGAAGACCCAGCTTCAACTCCATGATTCTGCATAGGATTTCCACGAAACAACTGACTCAGTTCATAGGAGGGATAATAGGCATTATCGTAGTCACTTTCATCAGAGGTGAAATGACAGTCACTATCATTCTGGGCCTGCTGCAGGGGAAACCTTAAATCTGTAACTACTGCGGTAGGTTGACTCTGTCTCTTTTTTGCAACAGCATGAGTCACCAGCCCAGGGAGGCAATGTCTGCTGGCTCAGCTTCAATAATAACTTGGCTGACAGGCAGCAAGTGGTTACAATGTATGATCTTGACAGCTTTGGAGTTATTCTCTGGGCATACCTTGTACACTGGTAGATCATCCAACTTTCCAACTACTACATGAGGAAGATGGTGTCACCTAACAGCAATTTTGTGCTTGCCATGTAGTCCCAAACTGCGTAACAACACACAGTCTCTGGGCTGTAGCTCCTGAGTGTTTACTTTCTTATCGTGCCTCTCTTTGTTGGCGAGACTTCTGTTGGTGGCCATTGTCTGGGCCAGTTGATATGCATGGTTCAATTGAGCTTTCAGCTTCTGTACATACTGCAGGTAGTTTTTGGCTTGGACCCCATCTGGAGAGACCACAAAGCAGACATCAACTGGCAGTTGGGCCTCCCTCCAGAACATCCAGAACATGAGGTGGTAGGGGAAGAACCCAGTAGCATCATGTTTGATGAAATTGTATGCCTGTACCAAAGTGCTAATCAGCTGGCTCCATTTATGCTTGTCTTTTGGATGGAGGGTGCCCAGCATGTCTAGAAGGGTGCGGTTAAAATTTTCTGGTTGACGGTCCCCCTGTGGGTGATAAGGGGTGGTTCTTGACTTCCGCACCCCGCACAGAGAGAGCATTTCTTTGATTAGCCTACTTTCAAAGTCTCTGCCTTGGTCAGAGTGGATCCGCTGAGGGGCACCATAGTGGACAAAGAATTTTTTCACTAGCACCTTGGCCACGGTACAGGCTTTTTGATCTTTAGTTGGAAAAGCTTGTGCATACCTTGAGAAATGAACTGTAACCACTAACACATTGCCAATATTCCATTGATCAGGTTCTAAACACAAAAAAATCTATGTAAACCAGTTCCATGGGGGTGCTGGTAGTGATATTGACAAGGGGGGCAGCCCTCTGAGGCAGGGCTTTTCTTTGGAGGCAACGACTACAGATCTTTACGTGGTGCTAAACATCAGCCTTCATCATGGGCCAGTAGAATCGAGATCGTACCAGGTTGAGAGTCCTGTGAATACCGAGGTACCCCATGTTATTGTGGAGGGACCTCAGTACCAAGTGTTTAAAGGCTGTGGGCAGGACCAATTGTTGCTTGTCTACTTGACCACCATGATCCATTGTCTCTCTGTATAACAACTGATTGAGTAACTTCAGCCTTAGGCCTTCTTTAAACAATAGGGCAGTTTGCAAGTCAGGAGAACGCAACTTAGACGCATCTTTCCTCGCATTCAGGGCATCAAGTGTGGGTTGAATCATAGGATCTTGGGATTGAGCCCACTGAATACTGTCATTGTCAAGTTGAGGTAGTGAACTAATATCTGAGCAGAGAAATGGCAATAGGCAGCTGGTATGCAGGTATCAGGAGGACCCAAGCAATCTACTAGACAGTCCACTGTGTCTGCAGACATCTGTTTGTCTCTGTCAAACTTTTGGCACAACGCTCAGATGTCAGGTTCAGACAGCCTGACCCAATCACTCTTGGAAGCGTGCCTTTGCGATAGGGTGTCAGCATCAATATGGTTCTGTCCTGGTCTGTATTCGACAACATAATCATAGGTTGATAAGGCAGAGAGCCAGCGGTGCCCAGTGGCGTCTAACTTAGCTGAAGTCTGTCCATAAGTCAACGGGTTATTGTCGGTCTTCATCAATATCTTTGCCCCATAGAGGTACTCATGAAACTGATCAACGATGGCCCATTTTAGGGCAAATAACTCCAGATTGTGCACAGAATAGTTTCACTCCGATGGGGTCAAACTCCTGCTGGCGAAAGCTACCGGTCTGAAACCATCCTCATGGTCTTGATACAGCACAGCTCCTAGACTCTGCAGACTAGCATCTGTATGCAGCACGTAGGGCTTGGTAGGGACAGCATAGGTGAGGATCGGGGCGTGGGTGAGCTGGTATATGACTTTGTGGAAGGCTGCTTCACATTTGGGTGTCCAGCAGGGCCCAAAGGTTCACCTCTCGCGGAGTACACTTTCTCTGGTTCTTTGACAGCCCCTTTCTTGTATTTACGGTTGGCGGGGGGGGGGGTAACCCTGGGTAAGATTCAGAAGCCGTGAATCACCTTTGAATAGTCTTTTATGAACCTGCAGTAGTAGCCACAGAACCCCATAAAACATTGTAGTTCTTTCAAGTTATGGGGCTGGGGCCAAGTAGTCAGTGACTCAACCTTACTGGGGTTGGTCTCTATTCATTCTGCAGATACTATGTGCCCCACATACTTCACGGAGGTTTGAAAAAAATGGCACTTGTCCATGGACAGCTTCAGGCCAAAATCTTTCAATCGGTCCAGCACTTTAAACAGTCAGGTCTCATGCTCTTCTAATGTGCGTCTGAACACAATGACATCATCTAGGTACACTAGACATTCCAGCAAGTTAATATCCCCTGCCGCATGTTCTATCAGTTGCTGAAAGGTGGCTGGGGCACGCAAAATCCCCTGTGACGTTCTCAGGAATTTGTAGAACCCCAAAGGACAGATGAAGGCTGTTTTCTCATGGTCCTCCGGGGCCATCGGAATCTGGTAATATCTGCTGCAAAGATCCAATACCGAGAATCATTTGGTCCCATTCAAGCAATCCAGGGCATCTTGTATATGAGGCATGGTGTACTGATCTGGGATGGTCCGCCAGTTCAGGGTTCGATAATCAACACACATCCTCATGGACCCATTCTTCTTATGCACAACCACAATGGGAGAGGCATATGGGCTCCTTGATTCTTGTATAATGCCAGCAGTGAGCATTTCCTGCAGGTGCCTCCTAACATCATCTATGTTGCTGGGACGAGGTGTCGGGATCTCTCTTGAAATGGCTGGTCATCATGCAGGCATATGTGATGCTCTGCACCCTGGACACACCCCACATCCCATTCTTTTAAGGAAAACACTTGGTCTCTCTGGACAAGTTTCTTGCTAATTCTAGCCTTCCATTCAGCTGGCAACAGGGAATCACCAAAGTCGAATAAGTTCAGGGTCACTCTTTCCTTTTCACCAGAGTACTTGTTGCTGGGTAATACAGCAGTGTCTGCACAGTACACTGTAGCTAGGGTGCATCCTCTGTTCAACTGGACCTCCCGGTCTGACACATTCCGAATCTGGACCATCACTCTTTGTGCATAGGCGTGGGCACGGGCAGGTAGAATGCTGGGTTTAACCAATCCCTCTGGCAGCTTTCCATCACCCGGTGCATCCAACATTACTATTTTATTTTTCACTTCCTTTCTAATGCGAACCTCTCCCTGAGTGGTGTACTGAGCATTGGGAGGGAGTACCAGAGAATCAGGATCTTTCTTTCTCACTATCCCCACCGGCTCGTCTCTGTCGGCTTTGGTAGTCCATTTTTGCAGATCATAGGCTCTCTTTATTATGGCTGGGATTCTCAGTGCCCACCCAGTCCATTTCCCCTTGTTTTTCGTGACACAACTGCCCTAGTCTTCCAAACATGTGGGCGTTGGTTCCAATGAGCAAGGGAATCCCATCATACAATCCCGTAGGAGGGCACACCATGGCTAGTGTCTCTACTTGTTCATCTTTACCAGTTACAGTCGCAGGGAAAGACAACCAGAGCCAGACATATCCTAGGTAGGGATAAGACTTGTCGCTCAGGCCCCCACACATGCACACCTTCCAGAAATTGTAGTGGCACATCAGATAAGTGTCTGTCACACCAGTCCTGGAATACAATGGTCACTTGCGACCCGCTAGCGAGCACAGCCCAAGCATAGATGCCATTGACAGTCACAGAAGTCTCCATCGAAGGGCCCACTATTCTGGACCAGTCTGGAGAGAGGTAGTAGCAGAGGCCTGGACAGATGATTTAGCCACAAAGAAATTTAAGTTAGGATTTCTCAATCCTGCACTGCGGTCATATCCAGCGCTCCTCGGCCATGGTCTCGCTTTCCAAAGCTCCCCTTGAAGTCTGTATACAACTTTATCTAGGTCTTTTGGGGACCAGCATTCTCTCTTCATGTGCCTTTCCTTCCCACAATTATGGCAAAATATGCTTTCTGGGGTCTGGTGTGGCCGAGACATCACATTGGGAGCCGAGGTGGGGGTACAACCAACAGAAAACCTTGGTTCCACCTCAGTCTGCGGTGTGGTGAGCATTTGGAGACATCTCATCAATTCTCTCACTTCCATAGTCAAGACATCAATTTTTTTGCTACTGTCAGCAGGAGATACCTGGGTGTGCATCCCTACCCCTATAGCAGATGCAGTCGGATAAGGATCAGGGCCTGTACTTGCAGGAGCGGCCTTCATAAAGAAACTGTTTTTTGTTTCTCTGAACTCCCTCAGTAGTTCATCCCATGGCAGAGCATCCGTAGCAGCTCCTCTCTGGCTGGGCGCCCCGGGGCTGACATTTAGTTTTCAGATTCCGTCATGTGATTGTGGTGATTCCAGGCCATCAGCGACCAACCCTGCACCTGGAGCGGGGGTTACAGCAGCTACGACTGCGCAGGGCTCCGAAAAGCCTTCCTCCTCCTCAACTTCCTGTACCTCCTTCATCAACACATGGAAGGGCTAGGGACCAGATTTCCTTTGATACAGTTGCAATTTGAGCAACACCCAGCTGGAGTGCCGGGCAGAGCAGAGTACATGATCCAGTCTTACCTGGTCCACTTCACTAGAAGCCCATCCTCCATTCCGGAAAATGGTTTGTAGGATTCCCTCTAATCGATCCATGTAGGCAGATAACAATTACCCGGCTGTTGTCTAACATCTTTAAGTTTCCATTTCAAGGCCTCAACACTAGTGGTGTCCCCAAATACATTTTCAAGGGTGTCTATGTACTATTGGGCTTTGGCGTCAGATTCAGAGGACCTCAGTGAGCGAAAAGTTCGTAGGGCAGGTTCCTGGAGGCTTTCCCCAGGGTGGGCCATTTTTTCAGCCTCTGAGCATTGCCAGTCTTGTACTGCAAGAATAGCAGAGTCTATCCAGGTCTCCAGGTTGACTTCTCCATCAGGAGTAGGGCGGATGCCAGAGAATACCTTGAGCTTGCGGTAAGGGCCATGACTACTTGCTGGCTCAGAGGCAGGTACAGAAGTTGGTGAAAGAACAGGTGCTGGGGTGGGTGTGGACAGTGGGGAGGTGACACTCCCAGGTGGCAGGAATAATTTTTTTAACTCCTCCACAGTTTTGCCCTCCTCCAGTAACAACTTGGCAAACATCTCCTCAAAAGACT
Organism: Neoceratodus forsteri; assembly: GCA_016271365.2. Taxonomy (NCBI): domain Eukaryota; kingdom Metazoa; phylum Chordata; order Ceratodontiformes; family Ceratodontidae; genus Neoceratodus; species Neoceratodus forsteri. The sequence goes on along the minus strand of CM057456.1, from coordinate 442,705,913 downwards.
CAGATAACGGTGGGGGCTCATCCTCTAAGGGATCGTTGCTATCTTTGGTTATCACCCTCCAGGCAGCTGGGAACCCTTCTGGAGTGATAGTCTGGGGCACCTGTGAACTGTTCATGGGGTCGCTACCCTCCGCCAAGGCCATGAGAGTTTGGGCAGTTAAATCAGCCTGTCGACCCACCACTACTGTTTCTTTCAAACATTCAACTTTAGAAAGTGCCCTTCAACAGTGTCCTTACTAATGCCCATAGGTATATCCAGTATTAGCAAAGCATTATGGGGGTCAATCTCTTGCTCCGTATACCACCACACCAACTGGTGCACAGCCACTTCTGTTGGGGTAGCCATTTATGTTTGACAATAATTTGTAATTTTGGCCACTAAAAGACACAAAATCCCAGCGGTGAGCCTCCAAGATGTAACCCCTAGGTGTTGCTATCCCAAGGGCTACTACCCCTGCCTGCTTGGCTAGTGGCAGGTTAAGGGGCCTGGGTACTGAAACGGGTGCCTCCACCCACTGGTCAGGGTTGTTAGTGGTCAAGCTAACCTGGGCATAGCCCTCCGGGACACTGTAACCCCCCTCTTTCCCTTCTAGTTGCCTGAACAATACACAGCAATCACTTTCACAATGACCATTATTCACCAGGCAATTACCCACACTGTTTGCACTTACCACCAGGGCTGGTTCCTCTAGCTTGACCCTGGAAACCCCCCTGTAAAACAAGGTTATGCACAGCAAATAGCAACAATACAATACTTTTGGCACAAACTGGAACCACAGTCAGGTTAAATGCAAAAAGACTTAGATCTGATTTATTCAGGGGACTAGAACAAGGGAGAGGCATAATCAGGTTGATTTGCTTAAAGGCTATATCAATCAGACACTTATGCATGCACTTCAGAGTCCCTACACAGTCATACACTCTGGGTACCCAGGTAGGAAGATGGTGGGCTAGCTGGGAACGTTGCCCGGGGTAGGCCGGCTCATAGCTGGTGGGGCCCTGTGATGGAAGAAAGCAACATGTACAATATACATTATTTGTAATCCAGAGCCGGAGGACTCAGTTTGTGGCAGAAAAGACCACAAAGCAATCAGATGACAACACTTTAGATTTAGCTGTTGTTGCAGGGAGTCACCCTGATGTTTACTCACGATACCCAATACAGGACACAGGCAGGACTAAATCAAGACAGCAGGTTGTTGAACTGGAGTGCCAGGAGAAACAAGGCCCATACGAATCACCGAGGTGTCATTCCTGTTCAAAGCATGAGCAGGGGGCTGATCCCCAGGTAGGTATCTCGTCGATGGCTTTCTCTGTGCAGCAGGTAGTCTGGCTGGGCCAATGTGGCAAAGCCCAGGCCCAATAGAGATGAATACGGATTCAGTCAGTGGGAGTTGGATGCAGCCTCCAGTAAGCAGAACACAGTTCGGCACACAGTGGGGAACTAAATCACTACCCACTAACAGCACACAACACATTTACATGTAAGAAATTCTACTGTACCAGGCAGATTGCTATCCGGTCGCAATTACAGAGTCTCTGCACAAACCGGGAGTTCAAAGGTGGCTGGAAATCCTGACAGGGCAATCGCACTAAGCAAATGTTCGGTCTTCTTCAGGATAAAGTCTAGTCACAGTTCAGTGGCTTAAATCGTCCTCACAATTCATATTCAGTCTGAATAAACTTCAATTTCCCTCTCAGGGACAGCAGTCAGACAGACAGGCCAAAACTCAGCCCTTTCACAGTTCTCCCATGCGAATCTATGCAGGATTACTGCTCGAATATCTCGAGCTGTTACTCCACTTCCCAACTCAGATCTGAACTGAAACTGCAAGTAGTCTGGGACTTTCCCTAGGATCCAAAAGGTCTGGTTGGCTGATTCCTCTGTCAAGTCACAACAAGGACTCCTCCTCCAGGTTCCTTTAGGTGCCAAAAGCCCCAAACTACAATTCCTACAGAATTTTGTTCCCACAAAGCTCCTGGGGACAGGCTCCATTTTAGAGTCCCCAAAGGTACTGATTGGCCAATTTCAGCAGTCCAGGACCAAGATGGTGGAGATAAACAGAAATGTCAATGCTGCAAAGAAGGCAGATTAGACAAACTGCAATATTATTGCTATTCTAAAAAATGATCAGCAAACAAGTACATCTTCTAACAGAGCTCCCTCTGCACTAATAGCGATAGCAGAATGGAGCAATTATTTGGCTGCCCGGGTGGGACTCGAGAATAAAAACACTCAGCCCCCTCCCAGATGAATTATGACTGCAATCCAGGCAGCTCTTAAAGAGACAGTACACAGAGGCTATACAGGGACTCTCTGGCAATACATTTAAAGTGCTAAAACACCGGACACCAGCCTGACAGTAAGCATTTAGGCAAGCTCAAGGAAGACTTTTCGGGAACACCCATTTGTAGGGGGGTTACACACAGGATAGGTTAGTCTACATCCTGCCCTCCAGAATTGCTGCACTAGGACCACATCACTAGCCAAGGCCAGTTATTTCAAGAACAAGTTATCTTGTAATGCCTTAGACTCCCCCTAAATTCTGGAAGATGGTCAACAGCTTAATCAATCCTACAGCCTCCACTAGTGGAGCTCAGTCCACCCATGATGCCCCTTTGACTGACAAAGCCCTCAACAAATACTTATCCAAAGGCCCCTGGGCTATTATCCATAAACAGCCCAACTTGCTGCAAGCCATTCACACCACTAGTGGTAACTTCTGCCTGCAGGCAGTCGTAGCTAATGCTGTCCACAAAAAGCTAATGGCACTAAACACAACATCCAGTAGTGCATCTGATGGCATTTCGTGCAAACTTTTCGAAATTGGTGTATCGGCAATAGGTGTCTCCATTGCTCACATTTTCAACCAGTCCCTATGCACCAGTTCCTTCCCACATACCTGGAAGCATGCATTAGTATTACTGATCCACAAAGGCAGCCCTGCTGATTCACCTTCAAACTTCTGTCCCATCTCTCTCCTACCTATCTGCTCCAAAATCCTAGAGAGATTTGTCAGTAAGTAGATAACTTTTATGCCTAAACTAGCTTCCTAACAACATACCAATCCAGCTTCCGCTCCAACTACTCGACCTCTAGCTCTCTACTTAGAGTCACTGACCACATTCATACTAATATGGACAAGGGGCTGGTCACGGGAGGCCATATTTATAGACCTAGTAAAGGCCTTCCACACCGTAGACCATCAACAACTCCTACACAAAGTAGCAGACTCTGGTGTTTCCCCAACACCCCTTACATGGTTCCATTCATACTTGTCCATTCATACCCAATCTATCAAGCTTTGCACAGGCTCTTCCTGTGCCCTACCAGTCTCTCTAGGGGTCCCACAAGGCTCAGTCTTGTGGCCCTTGCTCTTCAGGTTCTTTATAAATTACCTTCCTCTACCTATCTCCACCAGCAGCATCCCCATGTATGCCGACAATACTATAATCTACTCATTAGGCTTCTCCATCCCTTCCATCAAGAGATCCCTGCAATACGACTTCCCTGCCATCCAGAAATGGTTCCAGGTCAACTGGCTTGTCTTGAACAAAAAACCAAAAGTAAAAACTGCCTGCATGCTGTTCGGTTCCAGGAAATGGCTCAGTTCTCCTTCCCCTGCCTGGTTCCTTTGCTCCCTGGATGGGACATGTTTACACTCAGTCTCCACCTATAAATACCTCAGATTATACCTAAACCAGCACCTAGACTATACAAGGTACATTTCCCAGGTAGTAGCCAAGTCATTTGCTAATCTTGGTGCTCTCTACAGAGTAAAAGGCTGCCTCCATGTTAACATCAGGAAACAGGTTATTGAGCAAGCAATCCTCCCCATTCTGGACTACAGAGACATATTCTACACAGGTGCAAATGCTCCTCCCTCGACAAATTAACCACTCTTTTAAATGGTCTGTGCAGGTTCATACTGGGATGCTCCACTGTACTCACCACTGTTACATGTAGAACAAACTAGGCTGCACCCCCACCCCCCCCGTGAGGCAAGCAATGCACACTGCGCTCATGAGAGTCAACTACTGGAAGGACAAACCGCCCAGTTACCTGTCTGTCCTCTTCTCCCATCTGTGAATCCTACCTACTCACTCAGATCTGAGGCAGGCTGCCACCTCCACATTCCACAAATACAACATAGGTCAAACCTTCATAAGCTATTGGCTCCCAATCATCTGAAATGACCCACCCTCCAAAGTGATGGCCCCTCCTTCCCACAAGCAAGCAAGGCTCTGAACAAGTCCCATTACAAATCTCTAATGGCCTGTCCTCATTGCCTAGAACATAATACACTCAGATGAGTCCAGGGCTCCACCCCCTGTGGCATTATCCAGGATCCCCCCGGAACAGGTCCCACAGGTCAGGAGCTGCGTCAGGACAGTAGCCATAGTCCCTGCATCTCCAGTTCACCCTCCAGCTCTGCAGGAGGCATCCTCTGACCAGGGCACTCTGGTCTGCCAAGGAAAAGCACCTAGGGATGCGGCTTAGCTTCGCCATAGTCCCTGCATCTCCAGTTCACCCTTCAGCTCTGCAGGAGGTGTCCCCTGACCTGGGCACTCTGGTCTGCCAAGGCACAGCACCTAGGGATGCAGCTTAGCTTCACCATACTCCCTGCATCTCCACTTCACCCTCCAGCTTTGCAGGTATGAACTTCCTTGTGGCTTGCCCCACTCTCTCCCCAGTGTTACCTCCAGCTACTGATTGGACGGCACTGGCAAATTCGGGCTCCCAATTGGCTCCCTACTTCTTTTCACTGTCTGAACTATACTGTATGCCTCCTTATAACAGTGTCAGTGGCTCAGTAGGTAGCACACTCGCCTCTGAGGCTGGAAGATCGGAGGGCTGTGGGTTCAGTTTCCACATCTGGCACTTGGGTTAATATCCCAGTACTGACACTGTAGTGCAGCATGAGAGGGGTGCTGCACTTCTGAAGTGCCGTCTTTCGGATGAGACGTAAAACCGAGGTCCCATCTGCCTGGATTGGTGGTAGTTCAGGTGGATGTTAAAGATCCCATGGCACTTATCGAAAAGAGTAGGGGTGATTTTATTGTAATAGAAACATAGGTACAAACTAGTCATATACAAAAAATGATTCCATAACATAAATAACCCAAACATAACAATACATCCCAAATCATCACATTTAAAGAAACCCACCAAGTACCCTAAAGTAACCCATCTATCCAAAAAAACATGCCCCCTAAAAGAAAGGAAGGAGGAGAAACAAAATGTAACATAAAACTTCAACCTGCTATTTATATTTGATGATATGTGAAAATCCTTTCCACCATTTCCTAACTTTATCTACGGTATACAATTGAGTATCTGTAATAAAAATCTTCCTCAATTCAGTTACTACATATAGATGAAACCCCTCTAATGAAGTCCTTTTTTGATATAGAACCCATTGACATCTTACTTGCCAAAGGCAGTACCGTAAACATGCCAGTAATACTCTTAAAGTACCCTTTTCGTACATCCTTAAATTAGGAGGGAAGTTACCAATCACTAATATATCATAAGTTACACAGGCCAACCAATTCAACTCCCATTTTTTTGCCAAAAAAGCCCATAATTTTAACGGAAAAGAGCACTGGAGAAAAAAATGTTCCATGGTTTCCTCCTGATTAATACATTCCTCATATGGACAATTCTCTCTTCCTTAGCTTTATATTTAGCTGTTCCTCTTACATTCAACCTCCCATACATTATGAGCCATTGGACTTCCCACATATGAATCGGTAGCCTGGGATTATTCAGCTGATCTAAAATGTTAGGAATCAGTCCTGAAGGGCAATTTTTAAAGCTAGGTTGTAAGGGATATGTAACTGTCACAAGTTCTTTATATAATTTCCGAGATGAACTCCTTTTAATCAGGTCTTTAGTAACCTGCCACTTATACAGCTTTCGTGCCGCCGGCTTAACATATTCCGGTAAAGAAAAATGAGGGGATAATTTAGGAGCACACTGCAACCAAGCTGTTAAATAACATCCCAACTGAGCTCTAAAAAAACTACACTCCTGGTTATCCAATGGTTCTAAACACTGTTTCAATGAGAAAGAAAAAAATAATGAAAAACCAAAAACTACCGGGTCCACCATACCTAAACCCCTTTATCTTTCCCAAGTAAGTAAAATACCTTTTACAGGATTCAGCCTATTACCCCATAATAATTGAAAACAAATACTGTAAGTCTTGTCTCAAATTGGGCTGGCAGGGGTAAATGATAGCTAAGTATTGCAAGCATGGTAAAATAAATTGTTTTAACACCTGAATTCTCTTAAGTTTTGAAAATCTAAACTTCTTCCATCTGCCCACTTTTAATGCCACTTTATCTAAAACAGCAATCCAATTCTCCTCCGGGAGGTTTTTGGATCCAAAAACCACACCTAATATTGTAAGGGAATCTGTAGACACCTTTATAGTATTGTATTGAAAGGGGGTCAGATAGTTCCCTCCCATTAATAACCCTCTGGTTTTAGCCAAATTAATTTTAGCATTAGACAAATTAGAATATAATTGAAAGATTTGAAAAAATATTCCCATTTGTGCCACCTCGGAAAAAAAAAGACAAACATCATCTGCATATGCCTGTATGGTTAAGCAGGAATTTGTTAAAGGGATATTCACACCTTTCCACATAGGAGTAATGCTTACTGCTCTTATAGGGGCTCAAAGAAAAATGTATAGGAGAGGGCTCAAGGGCAACCTGCCTTACTCCACTTCCCATGACAAAACCTTTCCTAATTCTCCTCTAATTGCTGGATATACCAACGCAGAGGCATACAGCCCTTCTATTAAATGAAGCAATCCCTCTGGTACCCCCAAAAATTTTAAAGTTGTAAACAAAAAGGGGTGACTAACTCTATCAAAGGCCTTTTCAACATCCAAAGATAGTAAACACCCTGCCACTCCTGTGTCATTCAAATGTTCAATGACATCTCTAATAGTACATAGTACTGACTGAATTCTCCTGTTCAGAAGTCCACAATGTTGGGCTGGAGAAATCACTATACTAGCCACATTTTTTAATCTATTATTAATCAAAGTTGCCAAAATCTTATAATCTGAATTCAGCAATGTGATTTGTCTCCAATTCCCAAAATCCCCCTTATCCTCTGTCTTAAAAATATAAGTCTGTAAACCTTCTGAAAAAAACCCTGGAATTAAGTCACCCTCTAAAAATTTATTAAAAACTAAAGCCAAACCAGGGACTAATTCTGAACCAAATTTTTTGTAGAAGGCATTGGAAAGACCATCCAACCCTGGTGAAACATCAGATTTTAAATTGTTTATTACCATCTCTATCTCCAAAATAGAAAAGGGCCTTTTCATTCCCTCTGTCACTCCTTTAAATAAACCTGTCTCTGGGGGGCCTAAAAATTGGTTGATCTGTTGTAAAGAATGTGAATGAGTGGATTGTAATTCCTGAAAGTGGGTGGTTATAAACATCTACCATGGAAATCACTTTGTCCACGCTATACCCCCTGTGTACTAAGAACTCTAAAGAAGAATGATCCTTGATTGTTTTACATAATTCAAATGGATCCCCCACTACCGATCTCCTCATGTGATTGGTTATCACAGCCTGCAAAGTTTTTGCCCTGTCATATTGGAAACCCCTCATTTGTAACTTAATAGCCTCAATTTGTACAGAAAAATCCTTTCTGGAAGAATTTGTTAATGTAAGCAAGTATTGTAATTGGGATCTTAATTTTAAATAGGCAAAAAACTCCAAGTTCCTTCGACGGGTCCCATATTTTTTAAACCATAAAATACAATCCCTTTTTGTTTCTTGCCGCCATACTCCCATATCGGTGTACAAAAAGCCACTGATAATCTGGCCTTTAGAATTAATCTAATAGAATTCAGAACCAGCTGATCTTGTAACGTAGAAGTATTTAGCTTCCATCTTGTCTTTTGCTTTTCTAGACCTGTAACAACTCCTATCTCTACCTGTAAAAGAACATGATCAGAAAACTCCACTGGTACTGTAATGAAATGTTTTGCAGGGAATGTATTAGAAATAAAAGATAATCTATGTGAACCCCTTTTCCTTAAAAAAGGTGCCACCCAAACAATCAGAACCGAACTTTTCACAAGACTCCAAATTAGCTATTCTAACAACGTCTTTTAAACAGTTGGAATCAGAATAGGTTTTGTTGTTTGACCCCCTCTTGTGTGCTCCTACACTACAATTGAAATCTCCACCCCAAAGTATGGTTAAGGATATAACTAAAAAGGGCTGAATCCCTTTCAAACAAGCCACCCGAGCTGCTTTCGTTTGGGGATTATAAATATTAATAAAACGAAACCTATTAGCTTCCCATTTCCCATCTACGATTAACACCCTACCCGGAAATAAATCTATCAATTTATACAAAACCAATTTATATGCATTAAAGAGAATCCCAACCCCGTCAGCCCTATCCACCCCAAATGACCAATACGATGGACCCCATGGCCAATCCCTTTTAAAGGAAACAATTTGATCTTTAGAAAACATCCAAGTTTCCTGTAAAAAACATATTGCAATCTGAGAATCATGCAGAAACTGAAACACAGCCCGTCTCTTTTGAGGATTCAAAATACTATGTATATTTACAGAGGCCCATAAAAAACCCATTTAATTATTATAAAATGGACCAAAAAAAAAGAAAAATTCACTTATTTTTTCCGCCTTTTCTTCTTCTTTTCTTTATAATCATCCCTAGGGGGTGCCAATGAATCATGTAATGATTTCTGGGAGTCTGTATCCCCCAGATCCATTTCAGAATCCCCCCAGAATAAAGCAGCATAGGAAATTTTTGTTTCCAAAGGCTCCGGTTCAGGGGGTGGGATAGTTTTAAAATTTCTACCAGATCTTCTGGGAGGTAAAGGAAGGAGGGGAGCCGTCTCAGCTACTGAATCCACATCTGAGCCCTTATAACATACTGGCTGTAAAAGTCCAGAAACCCCCTCTGACCCTCCCTCTTTAATAGAACCTTTATCTGAGGCTTGAGGCCTAGTTTGGATGTCTACCACATGATTGTCTACAGTGCTCTGGGATAAAGAAGGGGGCTTTAAGGTACCACCCTCCTCTTGCTGCCTTTCTTTAGCATCTTGGGCTTTAGAAATAATCACATCTAAGTTACCACAAACAGCCTTATTCTGTGTTGCCCATGGACAATCTCGAAAGGCATGATTTAGTTCTTCACACAGATCACACCTGGTAGCATTATTACAAAACATTGTAACATGACCAACTTCACTACAATTGTCACATCTTGGCTGATCACATGTACTAGAAAGGTGAGTTCTGGATCCACATCTATAACACGCCCTGGGCTGGCCACTGTAAAAACATACCCCCCCTATCCCTTCTCAACAGAAAAGAATTCGGGATATGCTCCACACCCATGTGAGACTGCCTCCATTTCATTTTATATTTCCAACCACCTGTCCAGAAATGTTCAGAATCCAAAAGAGGGTCAGGATCACTCTGAACCTCACATTTCTGGGACAGCCAGTAGGTAATATCCTCCACATGCACCCCCTCATTTCTAAACATCACTGTGACATATTTAATCAATGGTTTTGTGAGGGGAATAACCAAAAAGGGGGTCCATAATGGTGAAAACTTTACCTGATTATACCGTTCCCAAAATAACTCCAATAAGGAGGGAGAACGAAAGCTAATATCAAAATTATCCTCCCCCGAGATGTTAATAAAAGCAAAAACATCTCTCGGGGAAAAGGACAATGACTCTTTTATCAGGGATTTTCCCACATAATGCCTGTCCGGTCTCTCTGTTAGCGCCCCTTTATATCTGATACGGACTGCATTACGTCTAGGTGCAGCTTCCCATTTACTTTGTGCAAATAATGCAGACATCAATGGTTTTACAACTGTAGGATCTCCCCCAGACTTAGCTCCCACAGGGCCCAGTTGTTTTTTAGGAAGTTCAGACAATGCAGGTAAAGGATCTGTAACAACGTCTTTTGTTATAGTATTCTGGTCACCCCCCTCTATATTACTTCCTGATCCCTGCACCGTACATGGTTTCCACATAGGAGAGTGTTTATTCTAGTCCAGAGAAGAATCCCATACAGGATCAGGTGTCCAAACCCCTGTACCCAATTGTTTCCACCCAGACACCTCCAAGGCTCCCTGAGGGGACCAATTTGCATCGTGATTTGCTAAAGTAAGTGGAGTAGAAGGCAACCCTTCAGGAGTTACAGGGCTACCTACACTAACCTCCCTTTGTAGACTAGGGGCTATATTACTTTTTGTCACCACATTTTTTTTCGAGGTACAAAAACTAAACTCAGTCACCCCCTTTTGTACATTGGCCTCAGATTGATAAATTATAGGGTCCTCATGAGTCAAACCCTCTACTCCCCCTCTCTTTGGGTTGAAAATGAACCCAGTCTCTTTATGCAGAGTTATTGTTGCAAAGGCCAACTTCGGCTGTACAGTACTCACAACCTCTGCTCCAGTCGAAGAAACATCCCTTAAATCCACCTTGGCGTCTTCCTCCTTCGACCGCCCTTCCTTCGACGATCCCTCGATTGGATCAACCTTCTCCACTGCTGCACAACTCAGTCCTTGTAATCCAGCAATACCATCACTACAAGAATTATCCGAACTTAACGCCGGCTCCCTGAGCCGAGCCGTAGATGTCACAACGCCGCTTCGTTCCAAAACCACTTCCGCATTCCCAGTCACCAGAGAAGCCTTAGAAGCCGGTTTTAAAGCCTCAGTACCAGAGAAAGCAGACAAAACTTCTCCCGGAGCCTCCGCTGTATCAGCCGTTAAGGAACTCCCGACACTTGTCTTCGAAACAGGTAAAACATCTGTAGAAGATACTGCATCGTGAAAAAACTCTGTGAATTCCACATCATATCCTGTAATGTTCTCCAACTCCGTGTCACAACGCTGCACAGCTCCCTTGCCAGCAGCAGACACAACCTCCACCTCCAAACTCCCATCCGAAGTGGCCATCGTGCAACCAAGGCCAGCTCCCCTACTGCCACAGAGCGCCAGCAGAGTAGGGGAATTTCCCTGGTGTCCTGGCCAAATTTCTCTCGTTCACTAAAAACACCACCAACAGCTTAATCTGGTTCAAAGTCAGTTGGCATCCATCTGTATCCCCCTTCCGTGCCTGAAAATAGGCAGGATTTGTCTAGTGCACTTACCCGGTCAACAAAAACTAAATAAATAAATAGCCAGAGTTTTAACTGGTGGGTGCATATTTTTCAAACCATAACAGCTTTCTCCTCTCTGTCTATGTCTATTGAGTGTACTTTACTAGAACTGTGTGTAGTCATTTGAACTGTATTTATTAGACTGTTTAATGCAAGTAATTACAGCTCAGTTTGAAAAAGTTAAGTTAAACTGAAATGTATATCTTTTTTTTCCCTCTACCTTCTACTCTCTTGTTCTCCATACCTCTCTCTCAGAGTAACTCCTAGCCCCTCACCCCTCCCGCTTGGCTTCTCGGAGCCATCCCCTTTCTGTTTATTACCCTCCTTTTGTCACTTAATTTGCTCCTGCTGTCTTCCAGTATCCACTCACTGACTGACCCGCTCTCTGATTGCCTTTTTAATTTCATCCCTGTTTCTCCCCTCTCATTTCTTCCTAAGAGGCGTCGTCTGACCAGGGCACTCTGGCCTGCCAAGGAACAGCACCTAGGGACATGGCTTAGCTTCGTCGTAGTCCCTGCATCTCCAGTTCACCCTCCAGCTCTGCAGGTACGAACTTCTTTGCGGCCTGCCTCACTCTCTCCCCAGAGTTACCTCCAGCTCCTGATTGGACGGTGCTGGCAAATCCAGGTTCCCAATTGGCTCCCTACTTCTTTTCCCTGTCTGAACTTTGCTGTATGCCTCCTAGCCAGAGTTTTAACTGTTGGGCTTACATTTTTCTAATCTCGTGTATTTTTTTGGTTGGACCAGCACCTAAACTTCTCTGGACATATTGACGCCATCCAGAAAAATCTGCGCCCCAAGCTTGGTGCCCTGTTCAGGAACCGTAGTTGCATCCCTCCTACGGCTGGGCGTGAACTCGTTCAGAAGATGATACTGCCCATTTTTGACTACTGTGATGTAGTCTATTGTGCTGCCACTAAGTCCTCCCTGGCCAGACTGGACACCCTCTTCAATTCCTTCTGTCGATTTGCCCTGGATGCTCCCCTCACACCCATCACTGTGATCTTTATTGTGCCCCTTCCTTCCCCTTTCTTACAAACAGGCAACTCTCCCACTGTGCTAAATTCAGCTCCAAGCACTGGTTGGGTGAGCTCCCTTCCTACCTCACCTTCTCCTTTATAACACCCTCCTATTCCCTTAGATCAACCGACTCCCATACCCTGGTTGTCCCCCGCTGATCCACCCAAATTGACCAATCCGGTTACTCTCACTACCTCCCAAAAATTTGGAATTCCCTTCCCCCACAAATCCGGCACTCATCCTCTGCCTACTCCATCAGCTCTGCCCTCAATAATTACTTTGCACCTAGCTGCTCCTGCCACATCCCTCCCTAATTGCCTCCTCACCTACCCTCACCTTCATTTTACCCTGTACACACCCACCCCTAAATCTCTACCCCTCCTCCCCTTCTCCCAATTGCTCCCCTTTACTGGCCTCCCTTGATCTCTCACAGAATGTAAAGGACCCTGAATGCTTTCCATGGGTCCCTCTCCTACCCCCTAAGAGGCTTGTATCTCTCATCTACTCCCTTCCCCTACCATCTTAAAGGGGGTCTCTCTGGGACAGTGCCTTATCCCCCTCTCTCTGGTTCCCCCAGTCCCCTTACAGGGTTCCTTGTATCCTGAAGGGCTCTCCAGGGACATGACTCTTCTCCCTCCTCCCACCTCACCCCTTCCTCCCCTTTCCCCCTTCTCGTTCACGTAAGCACTTGTTTACTTATTAACCCAGCACTTATTATTGTCCACTCTTTCTACATGGTATGTGCAACACTGTTGTAACACTGTTTATAACACCTGCCTTGCAACTGTATGTTAATGTTAATCTTGTAACTTGAATGTATAATGTCTCATTCCAATTGTACCCCTTCCCGCAGGTCGCTCCCCGGGAGATGAGCGACTTTTTGCTCGATGTACCTTCCTAGTGAAACATTTCAATAAATAAATAAAGTAGTTCTGTGATTGCAGCCTCACAAAGTTTGCACAAGAAGGCTAACAAGTAGACTCTTCCTAACTATCATGCCTCCATATAAATCCAGCATTATCTGAGTTATTGCTGAGCCTTCTTGGAGGGACTGTAGTGGCTAACTGTTTTCCACACAGGCGCCTCATTGTATCTTCTAATGTATGCACTATGTTAAAGACTCATGTACCTTATACTCTATGCACTCTGTAAATTTTCCATATTCTCCCAGTTCTATTGTATATTTTATTATATTTAAATTATATACTGTCATTATTCATGAGCTTTGGCTCAGTGTGCCATCCCAGGTCACCAATTTATAAAATACATAAATACATACATAAGTTTACAATACAACTTCTCTCGAACAAAGATTTGCCAGTTTTGAAAGTAATTTAGTAGTAGTAGTAGTTTTATTTTATTTCTGGCACCCTTCTGTGGAGGCCCAGGGTGTCATTTAAGCAATAAAGCACGACAAGGTGTGTGTTATCATGTAATAACGTCACTTCTGGGGTGGGGTGAAGCACAAGGCAAAGCTGAGTGCTTCCACCACCCCAGAAGTGATGTTATTACACAATAACATACACCTTGGAGTGCTTTATTGCAATTATACAATGGCTCGATTGTTATACAAAATAAAAAAAAATAAAAAAATGTTTTTAGTAGATTTTTTTGGTTTCTGAAGAGACAGCAGCGATAGAAAGCTCCAATAAAACAATACAGTGATGTTATTGTGTAATAACGTCACTGTCTCAGGCACCCACTGACCAATCAGAATACAGGAATTTTCCTTGCCATTGTATAATACAAAATTACAAATACACATGAACAATCACCTACTACATAGCCCAACATAGACATAATAAGCAAGCAATAACACACAACGAGGTGTAGGTTGTGCCTGATAAGACACACCCAGGGTGTACTAAGGCACAAGGCACTGGCATCGTGCCTTACCACCGCATGGTTTTATCAGGTGATGAATCTACACCTCGAGTATGTTATTGTGCTTATAAAATGGGTTCCCCAAGTAACTATTTAAGAAAAAAAAATTATAGCAACAAAATGTAAAAAAGTGAGGTTTGGTACAGAAACAGTAAAAAATAGTCCCCTATTGGTAATATGTTGATGACCAGTAAATGAGTAGAGAGTGCTGCCCCCCCATGCACATAGCTACCCCCACCCCATGCAGATAGTAAGTTAAATAAGAGTGTGTCTACTGCTGAGTACAGTGGGAGTTTGTTTTATAGCAAGCCTCATCTTTTATTCAAACTGAGCTTGTCCATTGCAAGGCACCATAGTTACCACTTGTAAAAAAGTGAGCTGTAATGTCAGGTGCTCTCTTTGTTTAGCTTGAGATGTGCTTTGGTTGCAAAAAAAGTGGGTTGTAATGTTGGGCGCTCCATTTGTTTTGATATATATAATTCAGTATATGTGTGTGTGTGTGTGTGTGTGTGTGTGTGTGTGTGTGAGCCAAGCCAACCACTGAGAAAAAACTTCTGGTTTTGCAGTCGGCTTCTGAGATCATGGTGCACTTTCAACATCATGGTGTTTTTTTAATGTGACTTTGGGTGGGAGTGAGAGGCACAGACTTCATGGGCAGACATGGGGCAGCTGAGAAAATAGTAAAAAAATAAGTTGGCGTGCTGGTGATGTGTGTGGGAATGAAACTCTGACAAACAACTTCGGTTTTGTGTCGGGTTCGGAAATAGTGGTCGAGTTCTCACATCACGGTGATGTTTTGGAACTGAGTTCAGGTGGTCATGAAAGGCACAGAGTTCATGGGCAGACATGGGGCAGCCTAGAAAATAAATGATATGGTTTGATTTAAGTTTGTTGTTGGGGGGGGGTGACTTGTTTATCTTTTGTGTGTGTCCTGTCCCGGTGCAGTGGCTGTTTTGTGCCATTGTGCTGTGAGCTGTGCCAGTGTCAGCGTGTGTTTTTGCCTAGGAATGGCAAAGCTCACTGATTTATTTGTGTTGTGGGGCTCGGGAGTGGTAGCAAGTGCCGATTGACTATTATATCTTCTGATATAGACACAGCTCAGAAGATGTAGTAGCCAATCAGATTGCTGAGTTTCATAGACCCATTTTATAAGTAAATTCAACAAACCACTAATAAATTGATTGACTAAAAGCAGTTAAAATATACAGTAGAGCCGAACACCTGGGTAAAGTGGTAGGTTTTAAGATATTTTTAAAATATTTCAACCAAAGATGCCTCCCTCAGAGCCCTCGGTAGGGAGTTTCAAAGTGTCAGTCTAACCACCTCTAAGGCTCTGTCCCCAGATGATTTTTTGGTTTTTAAACTTTTTTATTCAGAAGTTTAATCAAGTCCCCAGATGATGTCAATCAAATTTTGGGAACAACCAGGAGGCCCTCATCAGAAGAATGGAAGGGGCGAGTGGGACAATATGGATGTAAGAGATCATGCAGGTAACCAGGACCCAAGCCCTGTAGGTTAATAACCAGATCTTATAAGAGATGCGCCTTTTGACCAGCAGCCAGTGCAGGTCCTGCAGCACAGGGGTGAAATGGCTTGACCTAGGGAGGCTTGCAACAATCTTGCAGCTGCATTTTGCACCAACTGCAGGCATCGCAGTGCACCCCACTGACCCTAAGGTAGAGGGTGTTGCAGTAGTAAAGGTACAATGTCACGAAAAGCATGCACTAGCAAAGGCAGGTCCTCAGGAGGAATAAGGGAATGAATTTGACTGATATTTCTGAGATTGTAGAAACCACTCTGGATGACAGTCGACATCTGAGCCTCCAATGTCAGACCTTCATCCAGAATGAAGACTAGATTCTTCACACGTTGGATAGCGTCAAGATGAAAGGTACCAAGACAAAGGTTTGGTAACACATCAGAGACTGTCTGTCCCCCTTTCCTACCCGGCTCAAACACCAGTATTTCAGTTTTTTGGGGATTGAGCCTCAGCCAGCTGGAGGACATCCAGCCCTGGATTTCAGCCAAACAGTTGTTCAGCACATCCACCACCCCCTGGTCCTAGGGTGCAAAAGATAGAGTTGAGGATCATCTGCATAATACTGAAACCCAACTTCATACTGCCTGGTGATCTTGCCCAAGGATAACATGTACCCCTAAAATAGCATGAATGAAAAGACTGATCCCTGGGGTACCCCACAGTGCAATTCCCCTTGGGCATGATGAGAAGTTACCCATCACCACCTTTTGAGATCTGCCCTGAAAGAAGGATTCAAACCAGCTCAAAACTATGCCAGTGAGTCCCACGTATTCCCTGAGATGGTCCAAAAGCAGCCTATGGTCGACGGTGTTGTAATGCAGAGGAGAGATCTAGGAGAATGAGAATTCATCTCTCTCCTCTTATCTCTCGCCATGAGCAGATCATTTTGCACCCAGACCAGGGTGGTTTCAGTGCTGAATTTTGGCCGAAACCATGACTGGAGAGACTCATAGATATCGAAGGTCTCAAGGTGAGCCTTAAGCTGCAACGCAACCACCTTCTTCGATAACCTTACCTAAAATGGTAGGTTAGAGACAGGCCTGTAATATGCTAGGACATCTGGGTCCAAGGTTGTCTTTTTCAAAAGGTTTTTTTTCAGTGCACTTTTTAGTTTGGCTGGGAAGACCCCTCTGACAAGGAACATCCAACAATCCTAGCGAATACTGGACACAGCTGTTCTGCACAGCCCACTAAGAGCCTTGGTGGGCCTGAGTCCAGTTCACAGCAGGTAGGTCACAGCACTGAGATTTACCCTGATGACCTCCTCCTCCTCCATCATCACTGGCCAAAACTCACTCCACGATCACTGACAGCTAGCATGACATCCCGTCCCCCCACTGCTGGATGATGACTGTCCAGAAGGGAAGATCCCAACCCTAATGGAGGACACTGCATCCAAGAAAAACTGAGGAAACTCCTTGCATTGTAAAAATGACACACTTTCCTTGGGCTCCAGACAGGCTGGGTGTAAAAGCCTGTCTACAGCCTGAAAAAGTTGAGCTGGTCAATTGTTTTCTGGCTGCAATCTCTCTGGACAGGAATTCTGCCTTCTTACAAGAAATTGCCCTTTGATACTCACCGTAGTGAGCAATTAAAGCCAGTTTGTTCTCCTGAGCCCTGGACCTCTTCTAATGCCTATTTTAACCTCCATCCTATAGCCTTCATCAATCTCAGCTCCCCATCAAACCATGGCGAGTCAAGATGCAAACGGAAGAGACAGACATGGACTGGAGCTTTCAAGTCAAAGGCTGCAGTGACAGCCCTATTGTAGGATGCCACTGCTTCCCCTGCACCCACAGCACAAGCTGCCCATATACCCAAGGAATCAAGTACCACCAGAAGACCCTAAGGGTTCAACCCTCTCAAAGGGGGGTATCTGACTGCCTCCACGGGGAGAGGGCTACAGAGGAGTGCTCTGAACTCAAAACTGAAGGCGCAGTGATCTGACCAACTTATCGGGTCAGTCCTGAGGTTCCTGACCTCATGCCCTCTGGGGAACTCCAAATCCGTTATGTTTCCATGCTGGTGGGTACCAACAGCAACTGCTTGCACTAGGCCCAGAGCTAGCATGCTCTGGAGGAAATCCTGTCCAAAATGTGATAGTTTGTCATCAACCCATGCATTCAAATCACCGAGGATAATCCACCTCGGCAACTAAAACAGTCAGTTGGAGATGAACTCCACAATCTCCGTCAGAAAGTCCTCACGCATAGGTGGACTATAAATGCGGAGGACTCTGTACCCAGCACTTGGACCTTCATAGACCGAGACACACTCAAAGGTCGAGGTGTCCCCCACACGGTGCATTACCATCTCCAGTTCAGTTCTAAACAAGATAGTAACCCCTCCCCCCGTGATCCTTCCTCAGGCTGTGCACTACAGAGAAACCGTCTGGCACCGCTGCATCCAAGACTGAGCCAGTGTCATCGCCGAGCCAGGTCTCTGTAAAGCATACTAGGTTGACTGAGGAGCAAGAAACAAAATTCGCAATGATTGCAGTCTTATTCCTCATTGATCTGGCATTGCAAAGCACCACTTGAAGAGGATGAGTACTGGTGGCTGGTCGCTTAGCTACCTGTCCACTCAAACCAGTGGATACCCAGATAAGAAGGATCAAATATCTACCTCCCCTTTCTGATCCCATCTCACCCTGGTCCATCTCCTGGATACCCCATTTCCTGAAAATATGCCACAGCAGAGTATGTTTTACAGACCACTGGTGCATGACATGACCAATCCTGCTCAGTGAGTTTGCTAGAACACTGTCCTTTCCCATTACATGGGTTGCTGAGATATGTACCCTGAGAATATATGCCAGATCCCAACTCTTTAGTGCTTCCTTGCACAGGTTTGAGGATCTTGCATCATCTTTCTTGTTGATGTAATATGTTGTGGTAGTGTTGCTCTGCAGGACTTGGTCCATGACCAAACCTGAAAAGGATTTCAGAGAGAGAAATACTGCACTGATCTCCAACAGACTGATGGTGCTCCTGTCTTTCTGCTGAGCTCCACATTCATTTTACTGCGTGGTGTAAAACATGACCTCTCCATCCTAGGAGGCAGGCACCTGTGGTCGGAATTACATTGTGCATTGCTTGAAGAAAAGGACATTTTCATTCACAAGGGCACAGTGTGCACATGCAATATATAGAACCCAAACAAATAGGATAGAGAAAGAAATAAGCTCCTCAGCTTGGATTTGAACCCAGGCCACCCAGAATACCATTCCGGTTGTGCTGCCAGCTGCGCCTCCAAGGCAACTGGAAACATGGAACTCCCAGAAGCACCTTGCTCTTTTTGTAATGCACAACCTGGTGCTGCACAGATGATTACATTTTCATTCACAAGGGTGTGGTGTGCAGATATATGGAAGCCAAACAAGTAGAAGAGAGAAAGAAATAAGTGCCTCAGCTGAGATTTGAACCCAGGCTGTCCGGAATATTATTCCAGTTGTGCTACCAGCTGCACCATCAAGGCAACTGAAAACTTGAAATCCCTGAAGCACCTTACTCTTTCTCTCATATACAAGCTGGTGGGCACAGATAATTACATTTCATTCACAAGGGTGTGTATGCAAATGTATGGAACATAAACAAACGGAAGAGAGAACGCAATAAGTGACTTAGACAGGATTTGAACCCCAGCCGCCTGTAATACCATTCCAGTTGCACTATCAGCTGCATCATTAAGGCAACTAGAAACCTGGGATCACAGGCTTCCAGTGGCCTTTGTAGTGGAGCTGGTAGATAAACTGGAACTGTATTCTGAGTGGCTTGGGTTCAAATCCCAGTTGAAGCATGTATATCTTTTTCTCATCTGTTTGCTGGAAAAAAAGAACCACCTTCCCTAAGTGTCACACCTGCTGCTACCATTGGAGGGAGCTTGAGAGCCTTTTTTGCACTGGTACCATAACACGCATGGGCTGACTGAGTTGGGACCAGTATTCTTTCAGATGCCATAGGATGCCCTAATACTGTCTTGTTCCGTAGTGAAAAATGTGGTCATGCAAGCAGGGCTGGGAATAGTGCTCTAGAAATGGCTGCAAATTACTCAAGAACCAGACAGATCAAGAGCAAGAAACTGAAGCACTCAGTACACAAGGATGTAAAAAGAACAAATGTAACCCCCAGGTGGCACTATCCCAAGGGCTACTACCCCTGCCTGCTTGACTACTGACAGGTTGAGGGGCCTAGGTTCTATGGCGGGTGCCTCCACCCAGAGGTCAGGGTTTGTAATGGTTGGTCTAGTTTGATCACAGCCCTCTGGGACACTGAGACCCCCTTTTAATCCCTCTAATGGCCCACACGATGCACAGGAGTTACAGTACCAATACCCCACATATACACACTGTTCAATCATAAGGTACCACTTTACCCTCGAGACTGATTCGCAGGTTCGTCTCTGAGGACCACCTGAAAAATAAGGTTAAACAGCATACACAAACCAATACATTGCTTGGCATGAAGGTACTGACACTTCAGACAGTTTAAAGTTTAACAACATCAAATCTGATTTATTTAGGGGACAGTAACATGGGGGGGAATCAGGTTAATTGGTGGCATTAAATCACAGTACTGTGCATACATACAGGGACTGAAAAGTCACACTCTGGGTACCCAGGTTGGGGGAGGGTGAGCCATGTCTGTTGCCCGGGGTTTGCCGGCAGGTGCAGATGGACACGACCCTGTAGAAGAAAATATATACACAACACCCAACTGTAATCCGGAGCTGGATGGCTCAGTCCATGAAGCAGTGAAACAACAAGAATTAGATGACACACTTGTGATTGCAAACAGACTGCAGGGGAATACCCTGATTTGTACTCACAATACCCAAGCTGAGGACCGGATGATGGTTGTTCTTCTGGATTGCCAGAACAACAGGGCATGGAGACAAGGTCCTTGTGACTGGACCCCACTGCAGTTGATAGCAAACAGATTTAGTCCGAGACAAGCTGGGGTTTACTTCCAGCTTCAACACAAAGCACACAGCACAGGGGATTAGAATAGCGATTCCCCACAAGCACTATGCACATTCATATGTAAAAAGAAAGTACTATACCAGGCAGGCTGCTCCTCGATCCTGATCGCACTTACTGCAAAATACCCGGGAGCACAAACAGCAGCTTCAGTTCCTGACAGACCTAGTGCTATTCAGCAATTTCTCCAGTCTTCTACAGGGTGAGCCTGGTTTCCACTCTTCAGACTTCCATCTTTCTCCTCACAAATTGGATTCAGTCCGAAATGGCACTTAACAATGGCTGCAGACCGAACCTCAGGGCCTCACATGCACTTCCTGCACGAAACTATACACCGCAGAAGCACAGAGCTCCTTCTCTCTTCACTGTCACAACTGATCTGATCTTTCCAGTCACAGAGCAGGGCATTTCCTTTAGCTCCACACCATTCTGTTGGCTGGTTTGGCTCTCACTCACAATAATACTCTCTCTGTTGGTGAAAAAAGGTGCCAAGGTCAAAACTACATTTCCCAGAGTCACTGCCCATACAATCCCTTTGTGGCTGGCTCAAAATTGAGAGTCCTAGTTTCGATTTGTCCACAGGCTCCATTTTAAGGCCTCCCTATCATCCTGATTGGTCCAAGTCAGCAATTCAGGACCAAAATGAAAGAGCTACACTGAAACAGTTTGTGCTGAAATAAAGACAAGTTAGACAAACTACATTTTCTCAGTCATTCTAAATGATTTCTGGCAAACAGTTATATCTTTCAACAAGGCTCCCTCTGCACATGTAGCGATGGCAGAAACAGAGCGAATTGGCAGTAGCTTGGGTGGGATTCTAGCATTAAATACACAGTCCCCCCAAACAAACTAAGTCTACAAGCATACAGCTCTAAAAGAGAGAGTACGTGGAGGCTCAAATAGCACTCACTTGGAACCACATTTAAACAGCTCAGACACCGAACACCGGCCAGACTTGGAGCATTCAGGTAAGCTCCTGGAAGACTTTTGGGAACCCCCATTTGCAGGGGGTTACACAAAGAAGCAGCAGGAATCCTTAAATGGAACTTTTTTTTCCATATAAGTTTTTGTCCCTTCGCCGTGGCAGGCTGGGTGGCTGTGTCAGCCCTGTCCCATCTGCACCACGGCTGTCCTGAGCCTTCGTCCACCCTTCCTGAGACTGGGTGGGCTGATGATGCTGGCAGAGAGCACTTTATGAAGCCCAACCTCTATTTTTCCCTCTGATTTTCATGTCAGGGCACGGTGTATGTACAATGCATGCGCAAGCACGCTCTAGCTCCGAGGAGACACTCCAAGTTTACTGTATGCCCACCCTTCCCCTAATTACAGGACTCACACATGTCACCCACTGACTTTCTCCAAGTGGCAGTTGAGCGGTGAGTCACAAAATCCCCCTACCCGAGGGAAGAGAGCAGTCCTACGGACGCAAAATCTTTTCTTTCCCGGCCAAGCTCCCAAGCGACCTGAGTCCATTCCTGAACCCGGGTTGCCAGCGTGGTAGCAGAGAGGCATGGATTCCTCAACCTGCCATGCCAGTGAGCCAGCTCTTAAATGGAACTTTTAATGAGAAGACCCAATTCGAGTGTTTAAACCGCGACCCACTCGACCCGGGGCTAATCTCACAAAACAGCTTCATCAGGGGGCCAACTGAGATTGTGGGTGGGGTTCTGGCTGACTTGAGGCTTAGCAGTCTGAGAAACTCTTGTGCAGTCCTCCTGGTCCCTGGTTGGAAGGGGGCTGCATACAGGGCCAGAGTCAAGCCCTTTCCCATGAGAGGAAGGCTCTTGCTTGAACTGTATCCAGATCTCTTCCAATAAAATGCAGGTGTTGTGTGGGTTCCAGGCTGGATTTCTCTAAATTCATAATGAATCCCAGCTTTTCCATCGTGAGCTTTGCTTGCCTCGTTGATGACCGGGTCTCTTCCGTGGTTCTGCCACACACTAACCAGTCATCTCAGAATAGATAGACTATTTCTGTATTGCTGTGAAGTGCTGCTGTTACTAAGGTCATGCAATATGCAAAAACCGTTGGTGCAGAGGTCATACCAAATGACATTTTGTTGCACTGGTACTGATCGGTATCTGCCCAGAACCATAGGTATTTCCTGTGGCTTGCTCCGGAATGCAGTACATACTGCATTTGCCAGGGCCCTGGTTGCAGTTCTTTTATGTCCACAGCCATTTACAGTTGGATCCTGGCTGTGTTCAGGCCTATTTTCACAACCTGCAACAATTGTGACCTGTCATAAGAGGACAGGTTGCACAAAGGGCTAACACAGCTTTCCAGATTGCTTCTTGGTTATGTACGGTGCAACTTAAAACTGCTGCTTTCCAAATGATGATGGTAGCAGATGAGTAGGATTTCCTGTACAGTAATGCGTTATTATCAATGTGATAAAAAGATATATTGCGAGTTGGATTGTCCCCATTTTGAGGACAAGGCTATTTGTTAGAGTATGATTCTGAAGTTCTTTACACCGTATATGCGTTTTCCTTTTGATCAAATACCTGACTTATATGTAGGACTTTTTGTTTGTTATATAAATATCTCTAAAACCAATAAATAAAAAGTAAAAAAAAATGAACTGTACGCAAGACAATGCATTAGCCATGACATTTTCTTTAGCTGACGCATGCTTTGCTCTGAAAGTGAAGTTTAGTGGCAGGCACCGTAATACAAATATTTGCAGCAAGTGAATAATTTCAACTGATTTGAATGTCTGGCTATAATTATGTCGCCCTCTGATTTATTGTTGATACTGAACAAATACCCTGGAGGTTTCCAGTCTGCGCCACCATACCATAACTGCTGCCACAGTGGGAAAAATTCAAAGAGGGCAATGCTCTTTGTGAGATGTAGCCAAACTTAGGTGTTGATTTATGCCCCAGCAAACCATGACCCTTGAAAATATGCCCCCTAGACAATCCCATCTCATGCATCTTTTACCAACTGTTGCTCCAGAAGTTGGGTAAACTAACTCTGTCATATCACTATCCTGTTAAACTCCCAGAGTAAAATGCCCGAGTGCTCCAAGTCAGCTGTCATTCCCTTGTTCACCCAAATGTGGTGGTAAGACTACAGTGCCCCTCTCATGGCTGTCACCAAGCACCTCACGAATGACTGTCTGGCCAAGATTACCCTGCATGGAAAATTCAAATGCTCTGTAAGAGGTTAGAGAATCACCAGTATAACCTTTGCTGCTTCTTCTACTACCCTCACTAGTAATTTTAGCTTTTCATCTTTGTCTGCTGGGAGCCTAGACTGCATTATCTCTGTGTTAATCTCAGTTTCCAAGTAAGTAAGCTGCTTTGCCTGGCCTTCCATTTTCTCCTCACTAGTGCTATCCCAAAATGGTGTATCAGTTGGGAAAAAACTGTCAGCGTCAACCCACACTCTTGCTTTTGGTCTCAAGACAAGAAATTGAATAAATAATGGGTTATACACTGATTTCTTTTATGTCTCTTTTCAGCTTATTCCAGAAATTGACTAAAGGTTTCAAAAGCTGAGCAGGAAACTGAGCATCCCATCACCATTGCTTTGTCCTAGTAGTAGTTACAGTACTTTCAAAGCAGAAACTGAGCAAATCAAACTCAATGGACCTGACTGGCAAGAAGCAGCCGACCCCCCGAGCCAATCTGACTACCACATGAAATGAAGCATAGTTTACTGTGTTGTCCTTTGAATTCACGTGATCATTGACAGACTGTTCTCTTGGACATGACAGGCAATATATTAACCAGTACGCACACAATGTCTGTTTGGATATGACCCCCCAGTTTAGAGATCCTTAAAGGATTCATTTGCGGTTTCCTGTACAGGCATGCCTCCATTTCCAACTGTAATTCCTTTTGTAATTTTTGAGCCACTATCTGTTTTAGGGGGTTAACAGATTTAAAGTTCTGTGCAGTTGCTGAAATCCTCAGTTCATTATATGGGATTAGAAATCCAAGTTTTAATCTAAGATATAACAAAACATCATTTTTACTGGGGCAGTGTTCAAACCAACTGCACAAGTTGTCAATTTTTGCTGGTGTTTACCAGAATATTACTGGTCCTTCCCCCTTGTTTGTGTCCTCTTCCTCCTCCTCCTCCTCCTCCTCCTCCTCCCTGCTGTCCTTCCCCACTTTGTTGCCCATCCTTACTGCTGTGGCATGCAAAAATGTTATGCTTTCCTTTGCACTTGCTGCATTCATGATTACATTTGCAGAAGGCACAAAAACACTTCCCAACATTGAACTGCCTATACATACCCCTTTGATCCAAGCAAGGGATCTTTGGAACCGTACACCTATTAGCCGTTTATGCAGCATTAGCCGGCTTTGGTTGTGTCATATGGTAGCACCACACATTGCGTTTTTCATAGCGCGGCCACACATTTACCCTCATATGCCAAATCACCTGTCTTTCTGTTGTCATGACATCTGATAAGCTGCACCATTCTGTAGGGCCAGCCACTGAGCCTGCAGTGAGCAGAGGGATTGAACAGCATGTCATTCAGAATTGCACACAAGGATGGAGAGGCTCTGACTCAGGCTAGCTGCAAGAAAGGGCACTGAAGTGTGACCCAAGCTGTGAGCATAGAGTGGGCTTGTGAATGTAATGGGGGCGGAGGGGGCATGTTTTCTTAAAGAGACAGGTGCACAAAACTATGTGCCATTTATTTAAAATGTAAAAATATTATTAAAATTCAAGAACTCTACTACCCCTTTCCTAGCTCAAGTGCCTGTGCAGTTGCACCATGTGCACATGTATTGGGCTGTGCCTGCACTAGACGTCTGGTCTTATGTGTCGGTGGCAACACCTTTTTTTGTACTCCTCCAGTCTAGCTCTGACTCTTCTGTTTTTTTCCAGACCTCCTACAATTACGCTGTTGAAAACACATCTGCAAATGAATCTAGTGCACTACTTTTACTATTTTTAAATCCTAAACTCCCCAGAGTGCTGCTCTGCCTGACCACACAACTGGGCCCCGTTTTCTTGCAGCCAGGGCAGGCCAATGGGCAACTTCTATAAGCGCAAACTACTGAGGCATTGCAAAGTCTGTTTGAGGTTTTCTGGCATCAGGCTCGAATCAGCCATCAGTCAGATGTGAACTGTTTGAGCCAATCAGTAAGGAACAATGCTGAACAGCTAAAACCGTGTGTCTTAACTTGACAAATATACTTCTCCATGAATTACGATAAGAAAAACCACAGCTCTGCAGTCTGATAGCATCTTTCTGGGCTGTTTTTTTCAAGTAAAGGCAAAGTGGGATGTATATCTCACACCCTTGTATCCTCTTTTGTGGACAACGAATTTCATTTTTCAGTTTGATTCACTCAGTTTCATGTTAGTGACTGAACATGTTTATTGCTGCGAAGCTGGCCTATGTTCTGAAACCAGAACTGGAGAGAAGGAAGTGACTAATTGTTCCTAGTCTCATACCTATGGGAGGACATGTGCAAGTACTGTATTTAAAACCGTTAAGACATGGCTCAAAGGCTTGAGTGTAGAATTCAATAGCATCTATTTTGTGATCTTTACTGTGCAGAAAATAGCATGTCTCAGGAAGAGTCAGAGCAAATTTAATAGGCAAGTCAAATGCCTGGGTGATGAAGGCTCCGTCAGTCACCATGGAACAGAACACTGACTAACATGGAGGCAGGAAAGGTACATTGTTCTGGTTAATGAGGCTAACCTTAAACTGGGCTTTGGCAGAACTCATTTTAAAGGTATTCACTGTATATACTACAGGAATATTAGAAAGCCCAAAGAAGGAGGGCGTGAACAGAAACCTGTAATTGTGTCAGAGTATTCACTCCTCACATGCTCAACAGTCTTCTGGCTACAAGGTTTTCTCTGACTGCTAAATTTCCAAATTCAGAAATTTCATGGCCCCATCTAGAAAGAATAGGTTTTATATAGTGCCTGTCAGACACACTGTACCCCAAAGCATATTACAAGCCATGAACAGTTATGAACAGCCTTTTGTAAAGCACATGGAAATTACGTGAGGTAGAGGGAGACTAAGGAAAGCCAGGAAGACTACAGAGACAGACCAGAGTAAGCACAAGGAAGTTATGCATGTTGCTCAGGGTCAGACACAGTGGGTATGTAGCAGTGGTGAGATTCAAAACTAGGCCTCAATGGTAACAGCTTTGCACTCTGCCCACTAGACAACACTCCCTTATAAAACTTCCTTTCCATCAGTGTCTCTGGAAAACAATTACCACGGGCTGTATCAGTTCAAATCCTGAATCTGCCATTAGAAATTTCGCTCATGATTATAGTACTACAGTTGCTTTCTGGATCTCAAAGTACCAGGCATGGGCAAGTACAAACTGTGGAAGCCAGGCAGCCTAGAGGATAAATTGCAGAGCTGGGACCCTGGAGACACTCATCTCAGTCTTACCACCTGCTACACCACCTATGCACTGTGGGACCCTGAGCACGTCATGTGCAGCTTGATCATAGCTCTCACTTTTTCTTTCTCTGCACTTAACCCTTCCACTCCCAGCTTTGTGTAACCTCCTCCCTCAGTCTTACCTAACCTCTTTGTGTGGGAGACAAACGGCTGCTACCAGCTGTGTATGAATGGCGCTAAATAAAACCATATTCCCTCTTTTGTTTTCCTCACCAACCACTGGACTGCCTCTTGGAACAATTGCTCCTGCTACAGCCGTAGCACTACCTGCTGGTATCTGTGGAGCACCAGGATAACATCAATAGTTGTAACATGGCTAAAACAAGAGAACAAAAAGCAAGGAATGGGATTGGCACAAGAGTGTCAGGTGGTACAAGAGCAACACGGCATTATGGCACGATAATGCTGTGTTGCTTTAGAATGTTCAGAGCAATGATGCCATCCTGAGAGTGTGAACGAGCTCACAGAACTAGGTAAGTAATGAATCTGGTGCACATAGTTCGACCAATAGGTGACGCGACGAAGACACAGGATGAAACCGAAGTGGCAGGGCCAACAGAGAAAGTGCAGAAATGTGTGTGTCGGTGTTAACACTGTAGAAAATGGGACAAAGCAAACAACGGGCAACTGTACTATTTTGCAGAAATGCAGCGTCTCGATTCATATTGTAGAAGTTGGCCAGTGATGGAAAAGAACAGCTCAAAGCACAGGGGTATAATACATCAGTGAGAGGGACAGGAGAAGTTGTGTAAGTGTGAGAAAGTGGCACATATCGGTCGGACTGATGAGTCAGAGTTCAGCAAAAAGGCGGTCTGTGGGGAAGTCTGTGAAGTGTAAAATAGTGCAGAGAGGAATGGGGAGCAGATAACAGAGCTCCACAAGGGGAAACTGTGCTGTGGTGGGCGGTGTGAGTTCCGCCAGGCAGGTAATGATTGTCAGATGAGATGTGAACTCGAACAGCATGCAGGCAGTAAAGACAGTAATGAGAAAATAGAACAGAAGTTCCCTGGTTTTCTGAACGCGCCACCTATTGGTGGAAATAGTCAGGGTCACGGTGCACAGCCATTGGAGAACAGAACTGTCAGTCTCAGAGCATATTAAGGTATGCATGGAACAGATGTTGTCCACAATGCAGCAGACCAACAGTATCACATAGAAATTAGTGAAGAAAAATAGAGTAGCGCACCACAAGTAGGAAAGTCGCAGGTGTAAGCATTATGTTATGAGAATATTGACATATACAGCAAAGTTCAAAGGAAGAAAAAAGTTGCCACTATATTAATCAATGTGGGATGATCAGCGTGCATGTGCATGGTTGCACTCTCACAAAGCTTAAAAAGTAAGACAGGTGAAGCATGATTGTGGATGTGCAATAAATATTTGTCCTC